>JAOUQZ010069812.1:2500-17500 GCA_028564935.1 Neosilurus hyrtlii
TTGTCCCATTGCAGTATTAACTAAAAGCTTACTGACAACACTGGCACTGCAGACTCCTCCCATAAACATTACATAAACATCCCCTTACAGACTCCTTAATCATACCGGTGATTATATTTTCTTATTTGTGAAATAAAAGCATGTCTTCAATATCTGTCTATTCATTTTAGATTGTGTGAAGGGTCTGTCATGTAAGTTCCTGAGTAAGTTGTTGCTATAGTAACAGTAATGTATTACAAAGATAACATATTTCAAATATAACCCATTAATATACAGTCAAGTCAGATTTATTTATATAGCATATCTTAAACAAAGGATGTTGAGCCAAAGCGCTCTACAAAAGGCATACAATTTACATTTACAGTATTTAGCATAAAATAAACACAGATTAAAGGAAAATAAATAAACAGATTAAAAATTCAGTTACCACCCTTGAGGGCAGCACAGTGGTGTAATGGTTGGCATGTCTGCCTCACAGCAAGAAGGTCTTGGGTCCGAGGCTCATGCCTGACAAGGCTGTTTGTGTGTAGTTTACATGTTCTCCCCATGCATGCTTAAGTTTCCTCTAAGTGCTCCAATTTCCTCCCACAGTCCAGAGACATGCACATTAGTGTAACTGAATGTTCTAGATTGCACGTAGGTGTGAATGTGAGCAGCACCAAAGCTCTTCATCAGCTTTATAACAGATCTAGTTATGCCGGGTCTCACTGGGAGATATAACTGTGTATCATAAGGGTATCATAAGCATAGTTATGGTAAGCAACTCCAGGTTTTTAAAAGATAGACCCCAGGGGAAGCAGATAAAGGGCAAATTAAGAGGGCCCAGGATGGAGCCTTGTGGAACGCCTTGTGTGAGAGATGCTAGCTTAAAGAAATGATCTATGTTAACACCTTTAAGGTAGGACTAAAACCATTTCTGTGCAAGCCTTTGAATTCCAACTGTATACTAAAGCCATTAACAGAATCCCCATGGTTTATTCTTGAAAGTAGTTTCATTTTTTTTCATTTGGTTTCATGCCTGTAAACCTGAGATTTGCAGCTACAAGATCAGAGGTGCTGTTCTAGAAGCATTAATCAACCTGTTTGATCAAGGTTTTTATGTTACTTTCAGAGGGTTGATACACATTCACAGTGTTCTCACAGTGTTCTAAACATAGTGCCCCACAGAACAATTTCCTAATCTTAAGTCTATGACTCAGCCCTTTTTCTGTAGGTTGTAGTAAACATGAAGTACTGTAGCAAGCCATATTCTTATTCTGGTTCCTCTTAAAATGGAACTTATTACATCACTGAGGCAAACCCAAACCTGTTTTTCGCTGAGTACACGCATTTCAAGTTGCTTATTAAATTTTTCTCAGAAGTCCCAGCCTTCCGGTCAGATCAGAGCTATTTAAAAATATATTATTATTCCTATCATATAAAAAAAAATGTCTTTCATTAACACTTTTTATAACAAAAAGTTACGTGTGTATAATATACGTGTTCTTTATATAATAAGATTAAGGACTATCACATTTTAATATAAAATTTCCTGACAGGACATCTTTCTATATTCTATAATTTTTACTAAATGTTAAATTTTAACTGTTATTTTTTTTTATTATGTACCCAACATTCAAGAAAACCGAAGTTCATCCTTGTGTTTAATATTTAATATATTACCTATTTAATTCTAGAAAAAAATATCCTACAATTTCAGCTACTGTATCTGATGATAAGTTGTAAAGAATTACTATTCGTTTGGTGAGTACTGACTTAAAATCATTCATTTGCCAAAACGCTTCATTCTATTAGGATCGCGGGGAGGCTGAAGCCCATCTCAGTCAATACTGGGCAAAGGCATGGTACACCCCCATTTTGCCAATTGGCCTAATGCGCATGTCTTTTGACTCTGGGAGGAAACCAAAGAGAACCCAGAGGAGGCCCATACAAGCACAGAAAGAGCATGCAAGCCCCACACAGAAACGCCCTCGCCGAGCTTGGGATTTGAACCCAGGACCTTGTTGCTGTGAAGCGGACATGGCAACCACTACACCACCGTGCTGCCCTACTGACTTAATTATTAATTATTAATACTATATTAATGATCTTATACATTTTATGGTCATGTAATATAATAATAGTGGTTAACATGTCCATCTCATAGCAAGAAGGTCTTGTGGGCTCCCTTTGGGTAGTCCAGTTTCCAACTACAGTCTTTGGACTACAGCCCACAGACATGCACATTAGGCTAATTGAATACTCTTGATTGCCCCTAGGTTCTGTTCAGGATGTACCCAGCCCTCGCCCAGTCAGCTGAGATGGGCACCAGTCTCCCTGTAACCCTAACTAGGATTAAGCGGCTTAGAAAATGAATTAATAAATGTATTTCTTAAAGCAACAAAAGTTTATTGGACAGCCAAAATTTTGTTGGTTGCAAACATCAAAGCCTTACTTCTTGATTAAAGTTTTTCTTTTTTTTTAATGAGATTAGTGATTAATTGTTATCATTTTACAGTGTATTTGGAGTGAAGGCTGAGTGTAATGGAAGGTTGAGACAATTGCAGGAACTAAACATGCAAGGTCAGCGACATTCCCCAGGTTAAAACAAAGGTGAGGACACACAGAGCACGTGTTCTCTACTGAACTCGGAATTGTCGCTCTCTTTTCATTTTGCGCAATTTGGACTTGCATTGTATTAACTAAGTAATTAAAAAAAAACATTTGGGGAGTGGTCTTATGGGAGAATAAACAAAGCAGATAATACACTATTATCACCCTGAAGCCGATTACTTTCCAATAACAGCATATCTTTAAGTGCTTTTTTCTTCTTGTGCCAAATATTTATTAATGATTACATTATTTTCTTAATATACTGTGAAATATTCTCCCTAGACTAGCACTTAATAACTTTTTTTTTTTTAAGAAATGCTAATTGTAATTACAGTTGTGGTAAAACCAACCGGACTACGATTAGGACTGTAATGAGATTTACATCTACATAATTTGTATTTTATGGTTTCACCCAAATGAGGATGGGTTCCCTCCTGAGCCTGGTTCCTCTCAAGGTTTCTTCCTCGTGTTTACTGAGCCACTGTCGCCGCGGGCTTGTTCATTAGGGATGTGTAGGGGTTGTAGAGAAAAAAATTTTAGATTCCTCCTTAATTTAATTTTACTATGTAAAGCTGCTTTGTGACAATGTCAATTGTAAAAAGCGCAACACAAATAAAACTGACTTGACTTGACTTGACTAATTGCCACAGCAGATATCTGGTAAGGCCTTTGCCCTATTGTGAGGAGATCAGGATGCTAATGCTGCTGCTAATAGTCTTAAGATCAGAGACCCACATATTTTTGCCAGATTTGGGTGAAGAATGACGCTGGCCATGTGGGGAAACCTCTGAGCACATGTATAAGGAAATTGGCTGTTCGTCTGAATATCTTTCAGTTTTCTTTAAGTGTGGTCAGTATACACCGATCAGCCATAACATGAAAACATCATGAGCACGTGGCACTTGTGGGATGTATTAGGCAGAAAGTAAACAGTCAGTTCTTGAAGTTGATGTATTGGAATCAGGAATAAAAAGCAAGCATAAGGATCTGAGTGACTTTAACAACATTTTGATGCTAAATGAATGGCAGGTCTTATGGGATGTTCCTGCGATACAGTTTTAAGTACCTACCAAAGGTGGTCCGAGGAAGGACAACCAGCGAACTGGCGAGAGCGTCATGAGTGCCCAGGGGTCATTGAGGCCTGTTGGGAGAGAAGGCTAGTACGTCTGGTCTGATCCTACAAAAACGCTACTGCAAAGAACTGCAGAATGTATTAATGCTGTTTATGATTGAACACACTGGCTATAGTATAGTATAACTGAATAGGAAAAATGTTAGCATGTCTACGTCACAGCAAGACGGTCCCAGGTTCCAGTTCCAAGCTCTGTTTCTATGTGAAGTTTGCATGTTCTCCCTGTGCTTCTGTGGGTTACCTCGAGGAACTCCGGTTTCCTCTTATTGGGTGGTGGTGTCATTTATCTGATGCTCAAGATATCCACTAACAGCAGGGTTAGCTACAGCAATGCTTCAAGTTCTGATTGTACTTTTATTTGCCATTTGGTTTTAAGTAAAGAGCCATGAAATGGGTCGTAAAACAATACCTTGAAGGTTTTTAGTCTTCTTTATTGGATTGATATTAGACCCTACTACTGAAGCCTGCTGTGCTGTACAAGTGCAAAAACAAGCGATACCTCTTACTAGCACTTTCTTAAAAATGGCATTGTCTTACTGATATGATGTCTCATGACAAGTCGCAGATGACTGCATTTGTCCAGTAAGCCATTAAAATATAGCATGTAATAAATCATGGTGTTTATGGCACAGTGTATAAGACAGGTGCTCTGGCAGGACAGCAGCCAGCATGGTAGACCTGGCAGTTCAGTTCAGATTCAAATTGATATCTTTGGGAATGCTTTAGTTTTGCCCACACCAACTAAGTGGGCCGGGGCGTATATGAGGGCTTATAAATCCAAAATTTTGTGGCACATATAGAAAAATTCAACAATTTCATAAGTTTAATAACTTTATTTCTCAACATAATCTCCCTGAACATCAATACACTTGTTCCAGCGATGCTCCAACTTTACAATTCTGTCTCTGTAGAAGCTGGCATCGTCTCAACAGCCTCATTGACTTCATTATCGCTCACAAAACGTTGTCCTCGAAGTTCTGATTTGAGCTTCGGAAACAAATAAAAGTCTGAGGGTGCAAGATCAGGTGAATTAGACAGGTGTGGTAGAAGTTCGAAGCTGCACTTGGCTGCTGCAGAAACGGCCACCTGTGAGGTGTGAACTGGTGTATTGTCCTGAAGCAACAGGACATCTGATCAAAGCTTCCCTCGATTTTTCTTCTTAATATCTTCCCTTAGCTGTCGTAATAGGGTGGCATAGTACTGTCCATTGATATTTCTCAGTATTCTCTATTTTTTCAGTATTCTGTAGGGCCCAGGGTACAGACCTAAATAACACTGCTGGATTACAATGAGCATGAACAGTTTTCAACTGAATATCACTGGGACCGATTTTAATTTTGAAAAGCAGTACCAAAATAAAATTAAAATAATGAAAAATACGTACGGCTACAGACTTTTGGATCTGCCCTTGTAGTATTGCCCTGTACCATCCTTTTAACATTCCACTATTCTTTGTCTGGAGTATATCTCCTGAAGTACAACACCTATGATTGACAAACATGGTGTGCGAAAACTGGGGATGGTGGAGTGTCACATTCCTGTTTCATGTCCCTGTAACCTTGACTTTGAACTTTGACCTTCAACCTAGAAATCGCTTGTCCAGAGCATATTTCCTGATCTACAACAACTATGAATACCAAACCTATGAATACAAAACCAAATTTGAACACGACAGTCATGATGTGCATTCAGAGGGATTTGGATGGAGATTAAGTCTGGAAAGGTTCCTGTGCTTGATCATTACATTAAGGATGTAGGATTTTATTCTGATTTAATACAGTGGGAGTACATAACCGTTCAATTCATTTTTGAATGATTGGGTGGCATGATGGTGCAGGGGTGAGCACATCTGCCTCACAGCAAGATGGTCCTGGGTTTGAGTCCTGGTCTTGGCAAGGACATTTTTGGATGGAGTTTGCAAGCCATGCGCAGTAGGCTAATTGTCTCTTACAAATTGCTGCTAGATGTGAGTGTGAATGCGATTGGGAATGGTTGAATGTGTGTTGGCTTTGCGATGGACTTGCAACGGTGTACCTCGCCTTCATTCAGAGTTGGCTGAAATAGACTCCAGCCCTTATAGTATTAAAATGTTTGGCAAATGAATAAATGAACAATAGCTCTTATGGTAATTGTTTATGGATGTTTTGTACATCTGTGTACCATGAATGTGTAACATCCAGTTTTGTCTTATTCCCTGATTCCTAGTAGACATCACAGTTGACCTTGCTGACAGGTAAATTAACCCGAGGCTGTGTGTACATACACAGAGCTGGAGATTGCTAGTTTTTCCTGTGTTTTTACTCTTTGCTTAAATGCGCCCCATTGTTCAGTGTTTTGAGCCCTAATTGTGCAGACATTCCTTTAGGGATCTGAGTATTCAGGGTTTGACTAAATCCAAAAACAGTCTCCGTGCCTCTGTCTTGTCAATCTGTTTAGTATTAGAACCCTGGCATGTGCTCCTGTTCTTCCAGCTGCTAAAGGCAAGAGTTCTCACTGAGAATTTCTGTCCCTGTCAAATTTGCTACATAAAATAAAGAGGTTTCATGCCAACATCAAGTAAACCTCAAACTAACCACTACAAGGTGAGATTCTTTACCACCAGAACATAAGGGAACATCAGGTTGATGCAGGATAATCAAAGATGGCTTAGAAAATTTTGTAATTTCTTGAAAGTGGAACATTCTGTTTCCTTTCTTTGTGATCTGGGCGTCTGAGTTACAGTCTCATGTCTGTAACTTGAGAATATTTGCACTTGCTCTTCCCAAAAATGCTGTAAAAGTGACAGTAATATAAATTTACAGAAGCTCAGGAACACCACGTGCTCTTATGCATGCAAATTCAGAATGATTTACACAACTCAACTGGCATGTAACCAGTGAAATGAAAGACACGCTTTTCAAATTATTCTGCTGCACATGTATACTTTCATTATCTGGTGGTTTGTACTTACATGTTCAAAGTTGCAATTTGCTAAAAATCTGTTTCATAGCTTGCATTAGGCAATTGAAAAAGAGTCAGTAGATGATTTCAGTGGATTAATTTCTGTACATTGTGTTATATGTCAGAATTTGAGTTTTTAGAGTACACCCCCCCACCTCGTCCCTCAGCCATACTCTCTTACCAATATCAGTATGACACAAGAACATATCTGCTAAGAGTTTAAGAGATCAGGAGTATACCTTCTGAATATTAGAAATGATACAGAGTGATGTAAATCAAAAGAAGGGAATTAGTACTAGAGTTGCAAGAGAAAACTGGCAAAAAAATGCATTGCCTATATAGTGTTGTTGTTTTTTTTTTGTTTTTTTCTTAGGCTTCAGCTTCCTCGCAATCCTAATAGGGCATCATGATAAAGCAACTTGATAAATGAGTGAGATTAAAAACCCTCTCCAGCTCTCTGTCTCTCAGTATTGGTCAATGTGATGGTCAATAAGGAGCCACCTTTTCTGTTTAGAATTGGAGATGACGGTTTGGGTTTGCGCTCTCTGGTGCTTTTTTTAAGTTTGTTTGTTTGTTTTTTGTTTTTATATTATATTACTTTATGTTACTGTATTTTGCACTGTCATACCACCATATAAAGGCCTTGAGTTCGATAAAGTATGTTGGATATAACTCAGCTTTTATGGCTGCAGTAATAGGAAGTCCATTACGACACTGGTACCACGGACCATAAAGCAATACTGATACGTATGTATGAGTTTGCACTTTAGCATGTTGCCTGGCTGCTATTGCACTTATTGTGTTTTCTCACGCAGAAGAAAATTTCATTTAATGCATTTTATGTTTGGATAAAAACAGAGCAATTTGCCGTGTACTGTGACTTTGATTATGTCTTTCCATTATAAGAGAGACAGAAAGACATAATGCTTGTTTGCCTAAACTTGTTTTCTAATCTATGTTCCTGTTTAAGGCATATTTTTTTTCCTGACACACACAGAGTCTAAAATTTGCCTTTCAATACAAAATTACCATAAAGACTGCAATTTCATCCAGGACTAGGTTTGAAGTATGCCTGGAAATCCAGGGCGCCGTGTTTAAGCTGTTTGTGTGTAGGCTATTTACGGAGAATTACTTACTCGTCCATGCAGTCCTCTTCTTGGCAAATGGCTTGTTTGCTAACAGATCTGGTGTGCGCTACATGAGAAACCAGCATGACTTGTTAACATTCTGTTGTTAAGAATTCAGCCCGAGCGTACACAAGTCACAAGTAATATGAATCAATTTCAAACAGCTCTTTTATATGGCTTGTGTTTATTTCTTTTGATCATCAACCAGATGGTGTAGATGTACTGAAACCGCGGATTAAATGTCATATAGCTTGTGTTTAATCAGTCCGATCTCAACTGCTAAACAAAGCTTGGATGCACAGCTCTGTTGACATGTCATATTGTCCAAGAAGAAGAGTAACTAAAGCATGTGATGAAAAACATGGATCATGTGGATAAGGACTAGACATAACAGAGCATTGAATTAATAGAGACTTTGTATTTTTTTTATACAGTATAAATTAAGCCAGCATGGTGGTGTGCTGGTTAGCATGTCCACCTCACAGCAAGAAGGTCCTGGGTTCAAGTCCTCGTGCTTGTGTGGGTTTTCTGTAGGTATGAATGGTTGGGTGTGTGTGTGTGTTGGCCAAGCAATGGTCTGCTGAGGGATTCAGTACTGCGTCTTCATTCAGTGACGGCTGAGATAGGCTCCAGCCTCCACACAACTCTAGTAGGGCAAATGAGAGAAAAAGAGAGAGAATAAATAAATGCATGGGCTAATGTGTGTGTGTGTGTGTGTGTGTGTGTGTGTGTGGGTCTGTGTGTTTCATCTAGCCTCACTACATTCCCATGAGTTACCTATAACCATCAGGTCACCGTCAGTTCATTAAGAGAAAGGTCATGGCTAGGTTTCTGCTTAGTCACATAAAACACACCTTTATTCACATATAAATGTGAATGTATGACTCTTTGCCTCGGCTCGACACAAATTATATACTATAAACACCCCATTACAGTCACACAACACTACATAAATCCCATCAGTACCATACGATGGTGGCGTTTGCTTTTGTCTGGCTGTCCTGAAGAGAGCCCTGTAACAGTGCAGTGTGGCGACTTACTATTTAAGAAATCATGGAGTCCTAGTGTCAGTGCATGAATGAATATACAGTATAGAAAACCCATGCAGGGAGTTGTACTGTACTGGGCACAACATACAGTAACATACTAAATAAGTGCATGCACATGCTCCACCAGACCACAAATGACTCAAAACATATGGGTAAATTGATTCAGTTCTGTATCGCAATTTTTTTTGTGCAGTGATTCATGTATTGCCACATGATTTTTATTCATTTTGTTTGAAGTTGGTTCTCTCTAAGTAGTCCGGTTTCCTTCCACAGTCCAAAGGCATAAACATTATGCTTACTGGCTGCTTCAAATTGCCCCGAGGTGTGTGTGTGTATTGCCCTGTGATAGTCTGGCGAATTGTTCAGAGTGTACCTGCCTTCGTCCAGTGCCCAGAGATGAGTTACATGAATGAGAGATTTGTGAGAGATGAATGAGAGATGAGTGAGAGATGAATGAGAGATGAGTGAGAGATGAGTGAGATGAGTAAGATGAGTAAGAGATAATTGAGAGATGAGTGAGATGAGTGAGAGATGAATGAGAGATGAGTAAGAGATGAATGAGAGATGAATGAGATGAGTGAGAGATAAGTGAGATATGAGTAAGAGATGATTGAAAGATGAATGAGAGATGAATGAGAGGTGAGTGAGAGATGACGGGGAAATGACAGAGATGAAAGAGATGAGTGACATGATTGAGAGATGAATGAGAGATGAGTGAGAAATGAATGACATGAGTGAGAGATAAGTGAGAAATGAGAAAGAGGTGAGTAAGCTGAGTGACAGCTGAGTGACAGATGAGTAAGAGATGAGTGAGGGATGAGTGAGATGAGTGAGAGCTGAGTGACAGCTGAGTAAGAAATGAGTGAGATGATTGAGAGATGAGTGAGATGAGTAAGAGATGAATGAGAAATGAGTGAGAGATGAGTAAGAGATGATTGAGAGATGAGTGAGATGAGTGAGAAATGAATAAGAGATGATAGTGATGAGTGAGATGAGTGAGAGATGAGTAAGAGATGAGTGAGAGATGAATGAGAGATGAATGAGAGATGAGTGAGAGATAAGTGAGAGATGAGTGAGATGAGTGAGAGATGAATAAGAGATGAGTGAGAGATAAACAGATGAATCAGAGATGAGTGAGAGATGAGTTAGAAATGAGTAAGAGATGAGAATGATGAGTTAGATTTGAGTGAGATGAGTGAGAGATGAGTGAGATGAGTGACAAATGAATGAGAGATACGTGAGAGATGATTGAGAGATGAGTGAGATGAATGAGAGATGAATGAGAGATATATGAGATAAGTGAAAGATGAGTGAGAGATAAGTAAGAGATGAGTGAGATGAGTGAGAGATGAATAAGAGATGAGTGAGAGATTAGTGACAGATGAATGAGAGATGAGTAAGAGATGAGTAAGATGAGTGAGAGATGAGTGAGAGATGAATGAGAGATGAGTGAGATGAGTGAAAGATGAGATAAATGAGTGAGAAATGATTGAGAGATGAGTGAGAGATAAATAAGAGATGAGAGAGATGAGTGTGAGATAAGTAAGAGATGATTGAGAGATGACTGAGAGATGAGTGAGAGGTAAGTGAGAGATGAATGAGATGAATGAGAGATGACTGGGAAATGACAGAAATGAGTGATATGAGTGAGAGATGAGTGAGGTGAGTGAGAAATGAGTAAGAGGTGAGTAAAATGAGTGAGAAATGAGTGAGAGATGAGTAAGAGATGAGTGAGAGATAAGAGATGAGTGAGAGATGAGTGACAGATGAATGAGAGATGAGTGAGATGAGTGAGAGATGAATGAAAGATGAGTGAGAGATAAGTGTGAGATGAATCACAGATAAGTGAGAGATGAGTGAGAAATGAGTAAGAGATGAGAAAGATGACTTAGAATTGAGTGAGAGATGAGTAAGAGATGAGTGAGACATGAGTGAGATGAGCAAGAGATGAGTGACAGATGAATGAGAGATATGTGAGAGATGATTAAGAGATGAGTGAGATGAGTGAGAGATGAATGAGAGATATATGAGATAAGTGAGAGATAAGTGAGAGATGAGTGAGATGAGAGAGATGAATAAGAGATGAGTGAGAGATAAACAGATGAATCAGAGATGAATGAGGGATGAATGGGATGAGTATAAGTGGGAGATGAATGAGAGATGAGTAAGAGATGAATGAGAGATGAGTGAGAGATAAATAAGAGATGAGTGAGAGTGAGTTAATGCTTTTTTTAGATTAAATTAATACTGTAAGGAGTAGGTTACATTTAATTACTCATGTGTCAATCTGATTAAGCAGCTCTGGAATAAGGCTTTCAAGGTTTCAAGCTAAGATTAGGGTCGAAACTGTAACAAAAAAGAAGAAAAAAATTGTAATAACAAATCAGCATATTTATAACATCGCAATACAAATAAAATTGGCATTTCGATATCATGATTACTCTACCGAGTGGTCCTTGGTGATTCTCACCCCTGGTGGTAGCTATCGGAGCTAGAGCTCTTTAATAATAATAATAATAATAATAATAATAATCTGATTTAAAATCTGTAATATTGATTATAACAAAATATTTGTTAATCATATACGGAGGAAGTCTTCAGTCTCAGCGCTTTGTAATAGAAATAAATCTGTAATATCAAAGGGAAGTCTTCAGTATGGAGGACGTCACTTTAGTAGTGTAACTTACCTAAATACCTAAATGCTAATATACAGTATGGTGGCACAGTGGTTAGTACAGTGTTAAAGTCCTGGGTTGGAGTCTCTGAGCCATCTTATACTACTAGGGTCACAGGGATGCTGGCGCATAATGCATAATTAGCCTAATGTGCATATCACTGGACTGTGTAAGAAAACCCTGTGTAAGTAAGCACACGGAGAACATGCAAACTCACCAAGCCCGGGACTTGAACCAAGGACCTTCTTACTGTAAGGTGAAGGTGCTAATACTACACCACTCTGCTACTCAGGGACATGCACATTAAACTAATTAGCTATTCCCAATTGCCCCTGGGTTTGGGTGTGAGTGTAAATGGTAGGATTAATATGAATTTCATACCCACGGTAGTTTGCATACCCACGGGACAAAATGATAAAACAAGATACCCCCAGTGCATGTAGTTTGTGCTGTTTCTCACACACATTATCACAAGAAGTAAAACTTTCCCTATTCTAATCTTACGCTGCCTTATTTACGTCAGCTCTATGTTTAAAGAGATTTGTTTATTCCTGTTATCTGCTCTCACGGTACGGAGTGATGTTTAATATCCGTGTTTTTTAGCCATTGTACTCTGTATGTTCTTGTTCAAAGATAAGTAGTGTTTATTGTTTTGAAAATCTTATTTGTGTAGTCAGGCCTTTTATTAATGGACTCTCATGTCGCGCAGTAACATGGTGTGCCACAATCACCCAGAAGTTCAAAAGTCCAAGCCTGTGTTCATACACACAACCATCCATGGCCAGGAGCCCAGGAGAGCTAATTAGGTGGAGCTCTCAGGGAGGGATACCATACCAACTTTATTTATATAGCACTTTCACACAACCATGGCTGAAGCGAAGTGCTGTACATCACAAGTAAAATTAAGGCAAAACATAAAACATTCAAAACAACATTACCACAATGAACAAGTAAAAACAGATAATACAAAAAAAAAATAAACAAATCAAAACAACATAAAAAATCAATCGATAAGTAGGAACAAATAATAACAAATAAATAAAACAAATAAAAATCTGTCTCATACTCGGTCAAAAGCCACTGAGTAAAAGTGGGTTTTAAGATGGGTTTTAAATATGGACAATGACAGGGTGGGTCTAACATGAAAGGGCAGATTACTCCACAGTTTACGAGCAGTGACTTCTGTACAGCTAAGAGCAGCTGATCAGCTGACCTGACAGACTGCGAGAGTTAAGGCGGGGCGAGGCCATTTAAGGATTTAAAAACAAATAGAAAAAGTGTAAAATAAACTCTTAAATACACCGGTAACCAATGAAGCGAAGCCAGAATGGGTGTAATGTAATATTTTTTGCGTACTCCAGTGAAAAGACAAAGCGCATTGCAGTAATCCAGCCGACATGTGATGAAGGCCTGGATTACTGACCCAAAGTGCTGTCTCGGAAGGATGGGTATCACTTTTGCCAACTACTGCGGAAATTTGATGGTCCATTTTAAAATCACTGTCCATCTTAAAACCCAGATCTGTAACCACAGGCCATACATACAGTGCCAAGGGGCTCATGTCACCAGGAGGGGACTCACAGGAGCCACGGGGACCAAATACCAAATTAGCAACCTTTAGGTGCCTAATCCGCTTCTCTAACCATTAGGCCACGGCTGCACCATCCTGTCGGAGTCCCAGGTTGCGCTCAACGCTTGATATACGCTATTCTATTGTTCATATCTTACCAGCCCGTCGCTCCTGCAGATGATGTTCTATATGGACCATAATATACACTCAGAAACTGTGAAGATGGCTTGAGACTGAGTTTTTAGGCTTTAAACTCTATTGCTAAAATGGCTTAAGACTACAGTTACTATCACAGTTTCTTTCATTTATCAAGCAAGACTTAATGTTAAACTACAGTTCATTTCTTCATAAACGCATGACACAGTTATTGAAGATCTCTACAATACACATCATCTGGTGTCACCCAAATCAGGAATCTTCAAGGAAATCAGGAAATTTTTCTCAACACTGTCATTGCAGTCTTGCTCATTAGTAATGAATAGGATTTATACATATAGAGAAATGATTCATACATCCATTTTCTGAACCGCTTAATCTTAATTAGGATTGCGGGGAGGCTGGCACCCATCTCAGCCTGAATAGCACACAAGGCCATCGCAGGGCACATATAGAGAAATGTTGAAATTTATGTTTATATTCATAACTAAGTCTGTTTACTCTGTAAAGCTGTTGTCTGACACTGTTCATTGCAAACAGTGCTATACATTCTGGAGTAGCACATCAACAAAGTGCGCAACTATCTTCCTGGGGAAGTTCAAATTCAGGATGGTGCACGCGTCCATGGGAGCTTACTGTCCAAGATTTCACAGAAGGGGGAACGGCATACTGCCACCTCCCTGTCACTTAAAGTGATCACCAGTCTATGAGGTCATGCATACAAGTGGCAAAGATCCTTCCCATCGAGTTTCCCTTAAATGCTAAGCTACTTAATCCTAATTATGGTCGTGGCGAGGCTGGCGCCCATCTCAGCCTACTCTGGGCGAGGGCGGGGTACACCCTTGGAAAGCCCGCCAGGCCATTGCAGGACCAGAACTTAAACAATCATTCACCCTCACACCTAGGGGCAAATTGAAACAGCCAGTTTGTTTTTGGACTGTGGGTGGAAAGCGGAGTACCCGGAGGAAACCCACGTAAGCTCAGGCAGAACATGCAAACTCATGCTGAGACATGATCAGGGTGTTTTATTTTATAGTTATAGTACATTCTGGTCATGAAATGAACTGATATGCGAAGCAATCTAAGTGTTTGCACAGATGGATATGAGAAGCCTTGATAAAATAGATGAGCTTGGTGAGTCATGTGTTTTGATTTGTTTTTTGTTTTTTTGGTAAGTGATAGTAAATGATGGAGGAGGAAAATTGACTCGTTTGTAAAAGGAGGGAGAATCAATGTGAGTGTATTAAGACAGTAACATGACATGTTCAATGCTAATGTTTATCCAGCCTTCTATAGCGATAAGCCTCTGTGTCCTGTACACAGAGGCTAGGTGTGAGTGTGAGTGTGAATGGTTGTGTATGTGTGTTGGCCCTGTGATGGTCCGGCAAGCTATTCAGGGTGTACCCCATCTTTGCCCAGAGTCGGCTGAGGTAGGCTCCAGGGTAATAGGATTATGCGCTTCAGTGAATGAGTGAGTGAATAAGAAAACAAACTGTTGTGCAAGACAGGCGTGCTCCAGGATAAAGGCTGGAAACTGCCGTTCCAATTCACTTTTTTTTAATATCCTCGGAATTTTGTGTGAAAACTCACTTCGAACATACCTTATCCATCTACTTAGCTAATTTCCAACATTCCAGCTGTGACCTGGGTGTGTTGCATTGGTAAAAACATTAAACTGTATAATAAATCCTTCAGGACCTGGATTAGGACCTGTAATCCATCCATCGTAACCTCGTGCATGCCTTGTGAATTGTCGATA
>JAOUQZ010069892.1:8560-16060 GCA_028564935.1 Neosilurus hyrtlii
AACACTACACTGGATTTAGTCACTGAACACTATTACACCACATACTGCACTAAATTAAGTTACTGTTACACTAAACACTGTTACACCAAACATTGAACTAAATTTAGTAACTTTTACAATGAAATACGTCACTGTTACACCAAACATTACACTGAATTTAGTCACGGGTTTACAGACCACTGTTACACTGATTACTGTTACACTGAACACTGTAACACCAAATATTGCATTAAATTCAGTAACTGTTACACTGAACACTGTTACACCAAACATTACACTAAATTTAGTGACTGTTACACTGAACACTGTTACACCAAATATTGCATAAATTAAGTAACTGTTACACTGAACACTGTAACACCAAACATTACACTAAATTAAGTGACTGTTACACTGAACACTGTAACACCAAATATTGCACTAAATTAAGTAACTGTTTCACTGTACACTGTAACACCAAACATTACACTAAATTTAGTGACTGTTACACTGAACACTGTTACAGCAAATGTTGCACTAAATTAAGTAACTGTTACACTGAACACTGTTACACCAAATATTGCACTAAATTTAGTGACTGTTACACTGAACACTGTAACACCAAACATTACACTAAATTTAGTGACTGTTACACTGAACACTGTTACACCAAATATTACACTAAATTAAGTTACTGTTACACTGAACACTGTAACACCAAATATTGCACTAAATTAAGGTAACTGTTACACTGAACACTGTAACACCAAATATTGCACTAAATTAAGTTAACTGTTACACTGAACACTGTAACACCAAATATTGCACTAAATTTAGTAACTTTAACAATGAAATAAGTCACAGTTACACAAAGCATTACACTGAATTTAGTCACAGGTTCAGTGACCACTGTAACACTGATTAGTGTTTCACTAAACACTGTTACAGCAAATGTTGCACTAAATTTGGTAACTGTTACACTGAACACTGTTACACCAAATAGTTCAGGCTGTAGAGTGTGCACAAGATTTTTCAAAGTTCAGGGGCCTTTAGTAGTGAGTAAGTAGTGAAAGTTTGTTCAAAATCTGTTGAGTGATTCAGAAGAGAGACACGGCATAACATAATACCACCAGACCATCAAAGTGGGCAGAGGCGTAATAATAATAAAATTAGGAAAAAGAAGGAAATTCTAACAATTTCTGTATTAATGTATTTGGCATGTCTGCCTCACAGCAGGAAGGTCCTGGGCTCAGCGAGGATGTTTCTGTGTGGAGTGTGCATGTTCTCGTCATGCTTGCTTGAGTATCCTCCGAGTACTCTGGTTTCACCCCACAGTTCAAAGACATGCGCAAAGGTTAAATGGCTGTTTGAAATTGCCCCTAGGTGTGAGTGTGTGCATGTGTTGGGGCTGTGATGGACTGGTGAACTGTTCAGGGTGTACTCCGCCTTCACACAGAGTCGGCTGAAGTATGCTCGAGACCCCCCACAACCCTAATAAAGAATAAAGTGGTTTAGAAAACGAAATTAAAAACATTCCTGTAAGCTAAATAAACAGAGAAAGAAAACAGGGTGAGTAAAATAGTGAAGTAACTTATTCCTCTACCCTGCACTCGGACTGTCAGCTTTTGAATGTATGGAGCAATGACACTTTTACTGTGTGGATAAAAGCATACTGACATTACACTTCAGCTGAAATGACCGATCAATTGTTCATGAAGTGTTTCACCTCATAACAATAAACAATTCAATAATGAATAAAGCTAAATCAGAACACATTATAGAAATAAAAAACCTCATGGCTAAAATCATTACATTATTTATACTTCTTCCCACCTTCCAACAGATTTTCCCTTTAATATGTTCACCCCCCCAGTGCAGCTAACTGGGTTATCAAAGGCCGGCCGTGTCTCTCACTGTCTATGGTGGGAGGCATGAAAAAGAACCATTGCTGATTTTCATCAAGAGTAGCTGTATAGCCGTCAGCGTGTTTCTGCCCTGTGATGGCCTGGCGAGCTGTCCGGGGTGTACTCTGCCCTCGCCCGGGGTCGGCTGAGATGGGCGCCAGCCTCCCCGCGACCCTAATTAGGATTAAGCGGTTCAGAAATGACAATATTTTCACCCTACTCTCTCCCCATCTTCTCTGCAAACTTCTTCTCCTACCTGCAGGTGTATCAGCGTGGTGGCTGAAGTGATACAACAACAGAGCCGTGTCAGATGTTCTATTGATTTAAAGATTGTTTAGTTCGAATCATGGCACTATAATAATCCTAGTTGAATGCAGTGATGAATTAAAGACAGGCCTGTCTTTATATATTCCAATATATTTCTGAAAATTTTCTACACGTTTGTTTTAGTGTGAAATGAACAACATGTGACGCTGCTAAGGGATTAAGTAAAACGACCTCATTGTCCTCTCTGCTTTAATTAGGCTAATAAAACTCACTCACACTTTTAGCCGCTGGGAATCTTGAGGCTGTCATGATGAGATTTTTATATTTAAACCCTACGCCCTTTACATGTTAGTGAAGCGATTTAGAGAAATAAGTTTCTTTTTTAGACCTATGTGTTAAAAACATCTGAAACCTACAACCCGTTACCACTTTTATAAAAAAACAAAAAAATCAATTGCTTCGGTGTTTTTACTCTTGGAATATGCTCTTATATGATGACGTTAATGTTCTCAGATTAAAATAGAGAGGGATTGGAAGCATATATTGGCCTGGCAGGCCTGGCGACTTCGCTCTCGCCAGTATTCTATTTCTCATGACACTCTGGAACATGCTCTGGTCAACATGTACATTCCAGAAATGGCCAAAATTGGCTCTCAGTATCACTGTAAACCATGTATGTAACCCGGACCAGTAGGAAGATAACGTTCTGTTCTAGTTCAGAATGAAACACAAAGCCGTCTTTATAAACGGGGAGGAGTGGAATCTGAACACTATTTTGAAAGAGTACACAGACGTTGCTAGCGAGCTTGATAGTAGTGGTAGTGATAGAGACACCGGGACACAAGAAAAAAGACATCCTACAGAAAGTGGGTACAAAAAGTCCCACCCACTTTCACCAAGCAGAGAAGTAAAATCAGATTTTATTTCTATTAACTGTTGTCTTTATTCAAAAAGAAGCTTTCCCTCAAAAATCAGGTCTGTGCAAGGAATAGTTTGCAGATAATTTCAATTTAAAATGGTGGTAATGTTGGACAATGCTCTGTCCCTCTTCGCTAATATTTTCACGCACAGTAAGACACAGTGAACAAACACAAGAAAAAAATCCCTCCGAGTCTGCTTTCATCAAAAAATGTTACCTAAAACGCATCCATTCCTGATGCTAACAACTGCAAATGTTACCTGTTGGAATCATTACTTAGAAGGATGGAAATAAAAAGAAGAAAACTGGTGCGAACTAACGCAGACAATCCACGATTAACCCAACACCCTTTTTTACATCAGGCATCAAGTGCATGCACAGTGTCATTTCTCTTAGATATGGGGTTCAAGATAAAATGTAGAATGGCGTGAAATGAGCACTATAGCGCTATTGTGAGCCTGATGCGGTGTAAGCAAGTAGACTGGATTTGTTAGCTCCAGTGATGGTACACGTGTTCTCTGATGTGAAACGTCAGTAAAGGTAATCTGATTCATTGAAAGATTTATGCAGAATGGGGCGTATTTCTATATGATGCTGAAAAATATAAAAAAATATATGGTAAAATCCATCGGTTTGTCAAAGTGGGACTATTTCCATCCTCTTCTGACTATTTCAAAATTATCCACTGAAAAAACTCCACAACAGCGGCCTTGCTTACACAGCTACTTTATTTCATATATCATACGTATGTGGGTTACTTATCACAGTCATATCTAAAACAGAAACTTTTTTAAAACTACCCTTTTGTACCCACTTTCTGTAGAATGAGTCATAATTACCTTTAATACCAAAACAAAAAATTATTATCTTTATTCTACCTCTAGCTCCCTGCAAAAAATATTTTATAGAACTTCTTTACAACAGACCTTTTCTATAGAACATATGATTCTATAGAAGTTCTGCAGAAAAAGGTCTTATATCAACCTCATCGGTGTGAAAAAGTGTTTGCCCCTTTCCTGACTTCTTATTTTTTTCCATGTTCATCACACTTAAATCTTTCAGATCATCAAACAAATTTAAATATTAGTCAAAGACAACACAAGTAAACACAAAATGCAATTTTTAAATGAAGGTTTTTAATAATTAAGGGAGAAAAAAAAATCCAAACCCTACTTGGCCCTGTGTCAAAAAGTGATTGCCCTGACCTGTTAAAATATAACTTAACTGTGGTTTATCACATCTGAGTTCAATATTTGAGTGTTTGACTAATATTTAAGGTTACCGATTCCTCTCTATATCAATCCCAGGTCCATCACAATACCATATTCAAACTTCTCTTAAATCTCACTACCATAAACTTTCTAAAGATTTAAAAAATCAACCATGCTTGATTTGAATATAAATAAAAATATCAATAAAACGCATATATATATATATATTTGCAACAGAAAATCTCAGCTAGGTATATAAACTACAGTTAGGTGAAAATTGAGAATAAAGTTTCAAAGAAAAGGCTTTACCTCAAACTGAGTGGTACAGTATCTACATTGAGAGCAAAATATGTGATTTGTTTATTTATTTATTTTTCATTTTTGTTGCTCAAATCTATGTGGTGTTTGTAAATACTAATGTTAGCATAAAGTTATTTTTATTGTTTGTTCAGACTAACAATGTGTTTGAATTGTGTTAGACACTATTTTATTTCTGCAATATTTCTTCACAGTGTTACTGATGTTTTCTACATTAATTATACGATTGTTTTATATAATATATGTTGAATTTTATTCACTATATGGGGAATAAATGTTCCAGCTAGGATTTGTGAAGGCATGGTGCAATAGGGCAATAAAAGGCACACCACACGGTGTAATTATTTGTACTAACTTGTTACTTGTTCCGTTTGATGAATTGTGGTGGCATGTATGATAAGCTATAACTATTTTAGGGAGTTCATATATTGAACTATTTGTGTTTTTATTTACACATAATTGATTAACTGCATTAAAGTATGCAACTTTTTTGACTCTGACCATTGTTGGCAGGGTTGGTCGGGCAACCAGAGCCACAAACATTTTTTTGTTTGGTATTGTGGTATGATATGTGGTATTGTGATGGTCCTGAGATTAATATAGACAGGGAGTAGTGACCTTGGTTAAATTTTACTCATGTCTCATCCTCATGTTTAATGACATGTTTCTCACATTTTATTTTTTACAGGATCTCATTTGTGGTGCGTTGTGTAATAGCAGACACCGACTCCGCAGGCATGCAGACACTCCTCACTGTGTTTTTGAACTAGGTGGTGCAGGAAGTCATTAATTCACTTATTTAAAAAATAGAATGCTGTTTATTTACTCTTTTATGTCTTTTTATTAAATCCAAGAATATGTTCATGAACGAAAGAGTGGTTGCTTAAATATGAGTAGATGGATATCTATTTATTAGTAAATGACCGGCAGCTGAATATCATCTTGTTGTTCGTGACCTGCAGTAATTGTGCCAATCTTGTTAGACTGGGCGTGTCATATTAAAATGAACTGGCTGTGGCTGTGTTTAGAAAACAGCACAGTGTTTGTAGATCACCCAAAAAAACCACACACACACCTGCTGGCGCTATGTTAAGATTGCATCCAAAAGCTGTTTTTGCCCCACTTAGAAAATCTACAACCGCTGGCAAAAATGATGAAATCAATGAAGCGCATAAAATAAAGGATAAAATGTATGAATTACCCTGTGATTTTTATTTCTGAAACAAATACCAACACAAGTTCAAAAATGCAGTGGTTGCCCGGTGGTAGGAAGCTGGATTACTGATCAGAAGGTCGGGGGTTCAAGCCCCACTATCACTGAGTTGTCACTGCTGTGCCCCCAGTGCAGCTAACTGGGTTATGAAAGGCTGGCCATGTCTCTCACTGTCTGTGGTGAGAGGAATGTAAAAGAACCATTGCTGATTTTCGTCAACAGTAGGCTGCATAGCCGTCAGCGTGTTTCTGCCCTGCGATGGCCTGGGAGGCTGTTCAGGGTGTACCCTGCCCTTGCCCAGAGTCAGCTGAGATGGGCGCCAGCCTCCCCGCGACCCTAATTAGGATTAAATGCTTCAGAAAATGAATGAATGAAGTTTAAAAATGTAAATGAGTTTGTAGTTAAAGGACATGGTTGAATAGTTATGTGTCTCTTGGCCCTGCCGTGGTCTGGTGAGCTGTTCAGGGTGTACCCGACCTTTGTCTTGTATTGGCTGAGATAGGCTCCAGCCTGCCTGCAACCCCATTAGGGTTAAAAAATATGTCTTAAGGTTTTTATTTACCACGATTACGAGAAAAAAGTGATAACGGTGCTAGTACTAGAGTGCACCCGGGTCGTACTGCACTCACATTGTCCCCCTTAATGAACACTTTAAACTTCCCGCTCTACGAATGCTTCCGGAAACGCTCTCTTCGGTATTTTCCGCAGAAACTGACTGCTGACGTCACTTACAGAAAACACTTCAGTGAGGAAGTGATTCAGGCGAAATGGTGACATCTTGCGTTGTTGGCGGGTGTAGCAGTAACTACTCGGAGAACAGGTACAACCCCCACCGAGTCGTCTCCCTTCATCACTGGAGTACAGATTTATACAGGGAAACATCATTCAACTGAAATCCTCTTAGACAATCATGCTACCAGCGTAATCATGGTAGGATCTTTTAAAATGGCCCAAATCTTCAGACGGCTTCTTCTACTCTCCTAGATCTTGTAGAATGTTGTCAGTGCTGACCTTGGCTCTCACCTCCCTACACTATGTGTTGTGCAGATCAGACTGTACTTCCTTAAGCTGGCTGTAGTCTATAGTATTATGCGCCTGTGCCTGGAACGGTACGTTACCATCCATAAATACTAGCATTTGTTTGTTTTACAAAAAATGAAAAACACTTACTGGTGAAAAGAGATTTCTTTGTGACCGTCTGCACGGTTTTTATGTCCAACAGCACAACTATTTTTACACAGAATTAACACGAATCCACAACACAAACCTACCACCTTAACACACACCTACCACCTTAATACAAACCTAACACCTCTGAGTATTTTCTGGGGTTTTTTTTTTTTTTTGGCCATGACCAGGAGTGGAAGCCAGTTACCCACGAGAGAGAGGGTGGCACACAGTCTACATTATTCTACACGTCATTGGTCCAAATAAAGTTGGCCAATAGAATATAGTGTTGCAAGTGGCTGCACACTAAAACGCATTCTCATTGGCTGATTCTGCAAGTCTCAAATAAATACAAGGCACCTGTGGCTGCCCCCATAGGTCAATGTCACGTAAACAAAACCAACTGGCAGGCGCCTCGACGCATAAAAATTCCGATTGATCATAAAACTGAGAGATCGGTCGGATTAGCTGATTTTTTTTTTCACATGCCAAAAAAATCTACTGGCTCGGCACAATTTTGCC
>JAOUQZ010069913.1:0-15882 GCA_028564935.1 Neosilurus hyrtlii
AAGGGGAGGGGACGGGGAGAGGAGGGAGAGAGAAGAAGGGGAGGGGACGGGGAGGGGAGAGAGAGAGAAAGAAAGAGAAAAGCGGTGAGGGAGGGGTGGGGAGAGAAGGGGGGAAAGAGAGAAGGGGAGGGGACGGGGAGAGGAGGGAGAGAGAAGAAGGGGAGGGGACGGGGAGAGGAGAGAGAGAGAGAAAGAAAGAGAAAAGCGGTGAGGGAGGGGTGGGGAGAGAAGGGGGGAGAGAGAGAAAGGGAGGGGATCCCCATTCTCCCACTTTACTGTCAATTCCTGTACAGTTCTTCAGTGAGAGTTCATTCATTTAAACCTCAGCGTGCGAGAGCTGCCACGACACTCACAAAAACACACCAATAGGACGACCCGGACCCCTCGGGCGGTTACAGATATGATCCGTAGCGATGAAGGTGAAGGGCGGAGAAGAGATTAGAGATGATGTAAGCAGAGTTTTCTCTGTTCTCGGATGAATGACATCAACATTTCTTCTCCGTGTCCAAGGAATGATTTCTTAAATAGATTTGTGAAACGATAAACGTTAAATAGATAATTTACTGTATTAAAAAATAAATAAATAAAGTTGTGTTGAAGGTTGAAGCAGGAAGTGTGAGGTGGTAGTGCAGCTTGTTCAGGACGGTGAAATTGGGGGATTTTCTACTGATCAGTGCATACACACATCTCCTGACCTGAATTATATCAGGAGAGCAGGTGTGTGTGTGTGTGTGTGTGTGTGTGTGTGTTTAACTCCCCCCCCCCACCCCCCATCTTCAGCACTCGTTCTTTAATGTCCTCCACTATTTCCAGCTGTAGCTATGAGTCTCTCTCTCTCTCTCTCTCTCTCTCTCTCTCTCTCTCTCTCTCTCTCTCTCACTCTCTCTCACTCTCTCTCACTCTCTCTCACTCTGTCGTCGCAGGATTTCTGAGGTGTTCAGAGTTTGGGGATTATGAAAATCCTGCCGCTACAGCAGCGTCCACACAGGAAGCAATGAGCGACAAACGATCTGAGCGAAATGCGAAAAGCGAATCTCGCTCATGGTCAGCTCTGGTTGCCTAGGTAACCCTT
Organism: Neosilurus hyrtlii; assembly: GCA_028564935.1. Classification (NCBI taxonomy): domain Eukaryota; kingdom Metazoa; phylum Chordata; class Actinopteri; order Siluriformes; family Plotosidae; genus Neosilurus; species Neosilurus hyrtlii. The sequence continues at coordinate 1,073 of JAOUQZ010069913.1, forward strand.
TCACGTTTCCCACTTCCAGATGTTTCTGAGCAAAACAGCGAGCAGTGAAGAGGACAGGAAGTGTAGATCCACGAGTATCTAGCTGGTTTGTTAATAGATAGTTAATATTATTAATGTGTTGTTTTAGCTTCCCTTATCATAATAAATAGCTTGTTTTATTCCCCGCGGTGCGAAGGGACACTCTGCTTTCACTGGGTGTCGTCCACCGCCGCCACAGACACTTCATGCTAACACACTAGCAGTGCCGGTTCTTTATAGATTCCTTTTATATTTATGTATGGCACGCCCTACCAGCCTATTGAAACTGGGTCACCTTGAACTTTTTTTCAAGGTCAGAGGGGTCAAGCCTGTTAATACTCGGGACGCAGCCGTTGACCACATGGGGGATACACCTAGTGTTCTGTGACAAGAACGCGAGTTTAGTTTTTTTGGTTAATATTGTGTAGAACGGAGAGACTCTTGTGCGTCATGAACTAGGAAGGGTTAAACGTATGAATATATAAATATAGACTCATTGGAAATGTTTCTGCGTTTCAGAACCGTGGACTCAGGCATCATGTTTCCGGTTCTTATCCTAGTAAAGTTTCTGTTTGCAGTCGTAAAGCACGTGGCGGTGATGAGCTGCTGTTCAGTGTTGGTGTAGGTGGGATCATTAAACTCGTGTTCGTTGTTTCCCTACGCGAGACGTTTTTTGGGAACTCCGTGTTTGGCTGCGGCTGTCAATCAACAGTATCTTTAAGCTCTGATTGGTAATCGCTCATATGGTGTCGTGTGAATGTCCAGCTCGGTTTAACGTATAAATCTGCCCACTTTACATCACAAGAGGACGTTTCAGCTCTCATCCCTCTCTTTGCTGGTTTTTGGTGAATTTGCATCATCGCTTGTTGTTTATTGGTTCCTGTAGGAACGCAGCTTGTAAAGCCTTTTTACACTGAGTGTGTGTGGGGGGTTTTTAGTGTGTTCTTATTTATTTATTTATTTATTTATTTTCGCCCTTCATGCAGTTAACTCGCGCGACTTTATATATTTGGAATGATTGTCCTGTAAACAAAGGAGATTAAAAGCTGACTAACAGTTAAGCGATGTAGCCGCAGAATAGTGCGATGGCGTTTTCAATTGGTTTCGGTCTAAAATACCGTCGGTATAAAACTAATATCTAATAACATTCCCTGTGCTTGCGTGAGTTTCCTTTGTGTATTCTGGTTTCCTCCCACAGTCCAAAAACACGCACAGTAGGCTAACTGGCTGTTCCAAATCACTCCTAGGTGTGAATGGGAATGGTTTTGTGTGTGTGTGTGTGTGTGTGTGTGTGTGTGTGTGTGTTGGCCCTGCAAAGGCCTGTTCAGGGTGTAACCTGCCTCCGCCCAAAGTCGGCTGAGATGGGCGTCCGTGTCCACTCAACCCTAATTAGGATTAAACGGTTTAGAAAATGGATGAATGTTTTTTTTCTAGCATTTCCTTTGTATAAAAGAAACGTATTCAGCCAATCAGGGTGTTGCCTCTTGGGACAGCGCACTTACACGTGACCGCCGACAGAAGACGGATGAGATGCGGATTCGTTTAGCATGTCAGTATCCTGGCACTGTTTCACAAGGGCATCAAATATTATAGGGACCTTGAAGTTCGTCAACCTTTTGCGCCGCGCTGTGTATGAACACACGTTTACCCTGTCTTTTAATTTCACATTATATGGGATTTGTTTTTTTTTAGTGCAGTTTGGATCGTGGTGTGTTTTTCGAACTATGGCATAATTCCGTCTCCATTTAACCTACTAGTGTGTTTCAGTGACATCACTTTTGTTTTGTACTCACTCAGAGTTGTGGTATATTTTATGTGCAGCCCGGTGCTGTAGTTTTTAGCACGTCCACATCAGTGAGGGAGTTTCTCATGCTTGTGTAGGTTTTCTCCGGGTACTCCGGTTTCTTCCACACAGTTCAAACATATGCTTATTAGCTGTGTGTGTGTGTGTGTGTGTGTGTGTGTGTGTGTGTGTGTGTTGGCTTTGATAGACTGGTGATCTGTTTAAGGTGGACCCTCCCTTCGCCCAGCGTCGGTGGAGATCCTCTTGGCCCTGGTAGGATAAGGCGGTTCAGAAAATCGATGGATGGATGAACTTGGCTTGTTACACATGGATGAATTATTTTTTTTGGTGTGTGTGTGTGTGTGTGTGTGTGTGTGTGTGTGTGTGTGTGTGTGTGTGTGTGTGTGTCATCGTTTGTCAGAAAGCGTGACGGATAACTCATATCCTTTCACAAACACTCGCTTCATCTCTCTCTGTCGCTCTCTCTCTCTGTCGCTCTCTCTCTCTGTCGCTCTCTCTCTCTGTCGCTCTCTCTCTCTGTCGCTCTCTCTCTCTGTCGCTCTCTCTCTCTGTCTCTCTCTCTCTCTGTCTCTGTCTCTCTGTCTCTCTCACTCTCTCACTCTCTCTGTCTCTCTCTCTCTATCTCTCTGTCTCTCTTTCTCTCTGTGTGTGTGTGTCTCTCTCTCTCTCTCTTTGTCTGTCTCTCTTTCTCTCTCTGCCTCCCTCTCTCACTCTCTCTCTGTCTCTCACTCACTCTCTCTGTCTCTCACTCTCACTCACTTTCTGTCACTCTCACACACACTCTCTCTCTCTCTCTCTCTCACTCTCTGTCAGTCTCACACACTCTCTCTCTCTGCCTCTCTCTCTCTCTCTCTCTCTGCCTCCCTCTCTCACTCTCTCTGCCTCCCTCTCTCACTCTCTCTTACTCTCACTCTCTCTCTCTCACACTCTCTGTCACTCTCACACACACTCTTTTTCTCTGTCTCTCTCACTCTCTCTCTGCCTCTCTCTCTCACTCTCACTCTCTCTTTCTCTGTCACTCTCACACACTCTCTCTCTCACACACACACTCTCTCTCTCTGTCTCTCTCTTTCTCTCTCTGGCTTTATGCATAATCTCATATTTGGACCGTAACAGCGGCAGCATCCGGATAAAACGAGGCAGAGAGGTGTAGCGCCTGCCACTGGACCCTGATTAAAATCACCTCAATGTTTCCGCTAGGCCGCTCCCATTAACAGCTCGTCTTTCCTAATCACTTCAGTATGGATTTCCGACTCGAAGTGCAACAGTACACCGGTGCTGTTCTGGATGATTGACTTGATCAGAGTTGATGTTTCCACCTGTACCTGAGTAGCTCGCTTTGAGTGCTTATCTTATTCTGCGTTTCTGAAGAGCAGCTTTGTACCAAATAACCAGGAAAAATACCATGAACTCTGATTTGACTGAGCAAAAGCAACGTTAGCTGGTACCAGCAGAGGAGGGGGGCAGTGTGGGGTGGGGAGGTGTATACTCCTGTGGATGATAAGTCTTGATCAGTTCGAGGCCACCCAGAACGATTATATATATGTCGTCAATGCTGATGAGAATATAGGGCCCTCATTGACTTTTTTTTTTGTCCAAAACGAGCAGCTACATGCACTGTACAGCGTTCCTGGGGTTTACCTTGGTGTTGAATTAGCGGGACAAACAAGGAAAATGTTGACTGTACTGTGTACTATTATTTATTTATTTGTGAAAGAGGAGTAAACTCCAACTTATAATGGTGGCCCAAAACAGAAACGCTGTCAGGGGGTAACTTTAGTGGCTACGTAAGAGATTTCTTTTGTATAAATCAAATTTATAGCTGCATAGCATAGTAAACAAGTCCTAAATCTCCTTTTGTCATCCTGAAATATTGAATTTTAATGATCAGATTTTGTTATATGTGCTGTTTTTAAGGAGCGTAACTGCGTATCACAGCACACGAAATTGCACAAAAGTTGACAACACATTGAAATCTAAAGCTGTACAACCGAGAACACTAACCTTTGCATGAACAGATCTTGAAATACGAGGTTTAAAAATTTTGGCGTCGCGAGTGTTACGCAGTTACGTGCTTGTTTTCGAAACATAATGCCTGCGGACCTGTCGTCTGCTAAGCAAAAACACATCGTGGCAAACGTACCCAAGTACAAGCACGTTATCTGAAGACGTTTTACCCAAGTTTGCCACACCGGATGTACATAAACGACAGAAAATCGTGACGTGTCACACACACTCCCACTGTGTTATGCAGTTACGTGCATACCGAGAACGTGAGGGTGGCTGTCAAACCGTCTAAAATCAAGAGTAATTTAAAGTAAAGGTAAGTTCTCATAATCACATCATTCATCTAGTTATTGTTTTAGATGAAAATGTTCGCTTTGAAATACGTACTTTGATGAACCACATGCATCTACACTGTTACACAGGGCGCCGACGTAAGTTCTTTTCACAAAGAAGAATACTGTATTTGTGACATCACTGTCCATGCACTTTGCTTTTGTTGAGTGTTTACTTGCCAGAGAGGGGGGGGGGGGGGTCTGTATGGTGCAGACTATGTGTGTATGCTTTTTCGTGTCACAGGTCACGCAGTTACATCAATGTAATTTCCCTGTCTCTAGCAGCCGTACCGAGGAATTTTGCATCTGTAGCTTTAGTATGTTATCACAGGACACAGAGTTTATGTTGTGAAGATTTATGGCAGGGATTTGCCCCTGGGCGTGGAACACAAATGTTCAGATATGGCGTGGAACTGTGTTACGGCGTCACAAAAGAGAAACATCTCCATATCAACCTCAAATCATAGCCTGCAACTTCAGCTCTGTGTTTTTACCTTCAACTGACATTCTGAATTTAGGCTATGATAGATTGGCCATAAGATCGGAGCTTTATCATGCGCACAGGGGAACGTCTGTCACAGTGTAACGCAGTTACAGTGTGGTGACCCTGCACATTTGCACCCTGTTGTTGACCGAATGGAAGGTTGGGCTGCCTACTCTTTAGTAGGATTGTAAACGACACACATTGGCACAATAATTAACAGTAATACAAATGTCCAAATGTAACTTTGTTTTTTCCCACTGGTTCCGTTTTGGTTGTCATTAGTGTGGAATGACACGCGTTTCATGACGTCGAAGTACCAAACAGTCGATGTTACATCAGCAGCAGCATTGCAAGGTTCAGGACAACTGCATTTTGAGGCATCATCATTATCTAGACAATTAAAATTTTTTGAAAAGTGTCAACCTTAAAACCAACATTGACGCCATCACAGTACAGTCCTATCGGGCTCCCGTGTGGCGCCTGGAGGTCGCAAGTTCAAATCCAGGTCGATGCCGCAGCTGTCTGCAACCTGGAGTCCATGGCAGCTAATTGGCCGAGCTCTCGCAGCCAATCCATGGGCATCTGTGTCACATTTTTACAAAAGGGGTGGATAGCGCTTTCCCTCTGAGTGTGTTAGGCCCCCTCCAAATGCTCATGCGTAGCATGGTGGTAGCGTCTCATGACACGGAGGGGGAATGTGCATATGTACACCCCTCCCTGGTTGGTGGTGGTTGTATGCGATAGAGAGGCATCACTTGAGGGGTGGGGATTCGATACGACTAATAATTAACATATCAAAAGTCGTATCATTTAGTTCACAGCTCAAACACACACGTGCGCAGCATCTCATTCTTGTAGTAAGTGAAGATCAAGAGCGCCAAGATTTCCGAATATCACTATCACTATTGAGACGTTATATTATGAATAGTTATAAGGTTTCAACGTTTTTGTTGTTGTTGTTTGATAAAATTAAAAAGAAAAAGTTGTCAGTGTTTTTGTTACCTCTGCCAGGAGGTTGTTTTCACCTGTGTTTGTTTGTAATATAAAGATCTAGGCGCTGCCTAAAAGCGGAGCTCCGAAAAAAGGAACTTCTCCTGTTGCAAGGTTTCATCGTGAATTCGTTTCGATGACGCCATCGATGATGTAATGTTGTGTAACCATCACGTTATGACCGCTCCCTCCCCAAAGTTTTGACATTCCTTACACTTGCGCATTTTTCCCTCTTCCAACTCATCAACCGCCTAACCCGTCCTACTCCTTGGCAGATGCCGCTGTAACCAGATAGCCGCAGTTATTTGTTTTCATTGTCAGTTGCCGTCAAGTTTTTATTGTTATGGCTGATCTGGGTCCGTTCCTCTCCAAACCAGCGGTTCTTGAGTGGTGCTGCTGGTGTTTCAACTCTCCCTCTATCTCTCTCTCTCGGAGATGGTCGCGCCTAATCATAGTGACAGAGCCACTGGGTGGGGTGGGTCCGAGATGCTTATGAGTGAAGAAAATCAATTGGTTGAACTGTTGAGGATGGCTAAGTGAATATTATCACATGTCCAGGAGCTTTTTTTTTAAATATGTATTTTTTACCGCCGGTAAAACAGTTGTTTTATCAAACGAAATTTGATAAGTGTGGTAGTACAACTCTATGCCAGTATAGCAGGTCCAGCAGGGGGTGCTGTGTACCTGGCGCTTAAGGCTTGGTAGAGGTTTGCGCTCTCCGGGTGGTCTTGTTTTAAAATAACCAGTGTTCCGTGTTTGAAGTGTGTGTGTTGGGTGGAATGTAAAGCCATGCTGGAGGGTGAAAGCACACTGATCACGTTCCAGCAGGCCGTGCAGTTCAGAGAAACGAGTAGATTAGAGCAGAGTGTCGGAGGCTTTGAGTTACAGTGTGCAGCTGTGCACTCATGGACGCGCTCGCGTCTGCGCTCGTCTGCTACGGAGTTGATCGTAGCGCTGACTGCACACTTCGGAAACTAATCAGATTTACATCTATCTATCTATCTGTCTATCTATCTATCTATCTATCTATCTGTTATACTGTTCTATGGTATCTGTCCATCCTTCTATTGTATCTGTCTATCTGTCTGGCATACTATGGTTTCTCTTCCTCTCTATTGTTCTAACATGATTGTATCTGTTTTTCTATTTATCCATCCATTTATCTGGTCACTGTACTGTTGTATCTATCTAAGCCATCTTTCATTATGTCTATCATACTGCAGGCTACTTTATCTATCTGTCTATCTATCCACCTGTCTGTGTTTTTCTATCTATCTATCCACCTGTCTGTGTTTTTCTATCTATCTATGTATCTGGAGTACTATTGTATCTTCTGTCCATTGCACGGTTGTGTTTTTCTTCTGTACTGTTGTATCTGTTCTGTCTATCGTTCTGTCTGTGATTCTATAATCGACTCTTCTGTCTTATCTGTTTCTGTCTCTTTTATCTGTATCTGCGCTTCCACCTCTCTTTGTATCTGCCTGTATTTCTTTTCTTTTTATTTTATAGTCTGTCCCTGTATGTATTTCTGTCCTGTATCTGGTTTCGACTCCTTTCTGTCCTGCGCTGGACTGTGCTGGACAGTCTTCACTTGGACTCGCCTGTGTTTCACTCTGTGTTGCTACTTCGGTGCGGTCTCCATGGTAACGTACAGCCCTAGAGTCAGAGCTGAAAGGATGTGGTGAGCTGCTCTCCCTCTCTTATCACTCCATCTCTATTTTTCTTTTCTCTCTCCTTATCTCTCACTCTTATTTGCTTATCTCTTTCTCTCTTATTTTTCTCTCCTCTTTTCTCTCTCTCTTTTTCTCTTTTATTTCTATCTTTTCTCTCTTTTATGCTGTCTTTCCTCTCTTTTTCTTTCTTTCCTCTTTGTCTTTTTCTGTCTCTCTTCCTCATTCTCTCTTTTCTCTTTTGACTCCTCTTTCTCTTTTTCTTTTTTGATTTATTTTCTTTGTTTCTTTCTCCTCTCTTTTTTGTTTTTCTTTCACTTTTGCACTCCTTTTCTTTCTTCTTTCCTTCTTCTCTTCTCTTTTTCTCTTTTTGCTCACCTTTTTCTCTCTTCACCTTTTCTCTCTTCTCTTTTTTCTCTCCTCTTTTCTTTTTCGCTCTCTCTTTTTCTCTCTTCTCTATTTCCTTTTCTTTTTTCTCTCTTCTCTTTTTCTCTCTTTTTTTCTCTCCTCTTCTATATTCTCCTTTTTTCTCTCCTCTATTTCCTTTTCTTTTTTCTCTCCTCTTCTCTTTTTCTTTCTCTTTTGCTCTCTTTCTTCTCTCTCTCGCTTATTCACTCTTTCTATCTAAACTCAGATCCTACCTGCTTGGGTGTTGAGGTTCAGGTTCTTTTATTGAACGTGTGCTGAAGGTGCTGATATCCAGCTTTGACCTGATATTCCCACCCGGTTCTGCTGGAAGGAGAAGGAACTGCAGCACTCTTAGTATGTGCACCCCTTCTGCAATAGACCAAAAGTAATCGGACAGTTGGTTGGCGTGTGTGTTACTTCTTCAGTACATTTACGAGGGAGCAGGTAAAAAGTCTGGAGTTGATTTTATGCCGGTGACTCAGATTAGATCTCACCAAAAGCGTCTCTGTATTCCATGTCCGTGTCTCCTGGACAGATGAAACCAATATATAACCTAAGACACGAGAACAGAGAAGAGAGAGAACTCGCGTTGATCTACGAAACACTCGGGACACTCTTTCTAAATGAGTCAGAATGGGTGACGTCTGACGGGGACTGTAGGTACAGGGCTGTGAGTGAGTACTCGCCCCCTTTCTGAATTCCGCACTGTGTTTATCACCCAGACTTTTAACAGAACACGGTGTATTTGGTTGACTCGGATTGTCTGTAGAACAAAACCGATTAAGTGTGAAAAAAGGAAATAACACCCCCCCCACCCCTCGCTCGCAGCAGTCTCAGTACCTGGTTGTTTTACCTTTAGCAGCTGTAATGAACACGAGCAGAGGAAATCAGAAAGGGGCCCAAGACTTTGTCATGGCTTTGTATCTCTCTCTCTCTCTCTCTCTCTCTCTCTCTCTCTCTTTATTTATTTATCCCTCTGTCTGTCTGTCCATCTATCCATCTCATTTCTTCTGTTTTCTCACCACATCCATCCTCTAAGTCTGTTCTCGTTCTCTTAGTAGCCTGAGAGCAGCAGTGGGAGGAGGAGGAAGCACGTGTGTGTGTGTGTGTGTGTACCAGGTGGAGTCAGGAGTTGTTGTGGTGAGGGTTGCAACACAGTGAATGCAACTATAGACCTCGATTGTTTCATTTTGCAAAAGTGCACTCTCTTCCCTGGTGCGTGTGTGTGTGTGTGTGTGTGTGTGTGTGTGTGTGTGTGTGTGTGTGTGACTTCACCGAGACTATTAAATGAGGAGGAGCAGAAGTTGCCTGTCCCGTGAAAGAGACATTGCCTGTGTGTGTACAAGCACGTGTGTGAGCACAGAAGATCACTAGTGTGGAGTAGCATGTGTGAGACAGATAATGTCACAGGATGACCTCTGACCCCTGGCTGGAGCCTCAGTCGGGATGCTGAGCCGAACAGATAAGGTAGGATGCTTCCCGTAACAAGACGTGTTATTGTGTGCTGTGAGATATTCTTCAGCAGGCGGAACCTAAAGCGTAACGCAGTACAGGCTTGCTGAGGATTTTATGTAATTCAATTCTATTTAATTAATTAATTAATTATTCATTACTAGAACACTCTCAGATCTAAACACTACAGCATGTGCCTTTATTAATGACTTTTTTATTATATATTTTATTATTCATTGAAAAATTTTCATGTAGTTTTTTTAGTAATTTATTTTAAAAAGGAAAAAAAAGACATGTATGTATATCAGATCGGTTTATTTATTAATGTGTTTGTTTATTTATTTATTTTTTACACGTCCTCAGTGTTTTAAACACTCACGAGATGTTGATTCAACCCTCCAGGTTTTAATTCTGGGGATTTTACAGCGTAGGCCTTATGTATGAGAAAACGCCAAACACTTCTGGTTATCGAGCAGAGACGTCATCTTCCCTTTATTCTTCTGAAGATCATCTGAAGGTCGTGGCTTTTCGATTTATATATGATTGTTCAGGGCCCATTTTGAGGACCGGAGCACTTCGCCAGGTAAAGTTACATCCCGCTGATTATGTAGAAAAGTTTGTTTAGATCCTCATGAATGCTGCTCAGGGTTTAGTTTGTTATGTACGTTTGTAACCCTGATCCAGTCATCGCGGAGTTTTTATCTAACTGGAAGTGTATATGTTTATTTGTAAGTGATTCACAGGAGCATTTACTTTTAGAATAGTGAAGTGTGTGGTGTGTCGGTGGGCCGCCGCTGTCGTACTCGTGTACTTGTACTTGAAATTTTAAGTGCACACTTTGTACCTTTTGAAATGTTGTTATCTTGGCTACTTAACATGAAGGACCAGGGCAGCCAACCTATTTTCAGCCAGTTGGAGGAGGGAAATATGCCAGCACCGGTCATAATGTAATTTACACCTCAGACAAGTGGGGAGGGGGAAAAGATGGCAGGTATTTTTTGTGGGTTATGGGACATGTCAGCCTTGGTATTTCCGCTAAGTGCACAGGCTGCTGGATTCTGTATTCTGAGACGTTACTACCCGTTGAAATTCATACACTATACAGGTTTATACATGGTGTGTACTGTGGACTATATAGAAGTGTCCTAAGGGAAGAATTGAGACACACCGTGGTAGGTGCAGTAGCTGAGTTGCATTATTGAGTCAAGTCAAGTCAGTTTTATTTGTGTGGCACTTTTTACAATTGACATTGTCACAAAGCAGCTTTACATAGTAAAATTAAATAAGGGAGAAATCTAAAAAAAAAACGTTTTCTCTACAACCCCCTACACATCCCTAACACCTCAGGGTAATCCCGATTGCCATTCAACGGTAATTTGTTGTTATTGGAACATTTGGCATGGGGCAACATTTTCAGTGGTGCTTTTCCACCGTTTTGCCGGCCTTTCTGTCAGCCTATGGGGATATTTTAAAGTTTAGTTTAGCTTAAAGGCAGCTGGTAATAAAATTCAAATAAAAATAAATCTCTCAGTTCAGTTGATAAATCGAATGAAAGGGACAGCTTGAGAGTTTTTTTTTTTTTTTCCCCCCCCAATTCTTGGGTGCCTAATCATGTCCACATCCACAATATTTTTGAATTAATTAAATGAGTGTTTCCCTATAAGGAAAAATCGGAAGACATGTAGAACAGTCCTTTACCTTATATGGAAAGGGGCCTGGTCTAGGGTAGGGATGATGTTTAATGGGGCACCACGCATGGGCAATGTGCAATTTTTGCAGGATCTTGGGAGGTCCATGTGGGTATTTTTTTTCCTCTGGAAAGTGTGTGCTGCTAAGATGAAGTAAGGCGAGGTTTAATGTGCTCAGCGCTCGGGCTTGGTTAAGATGACTGACTTGCTGTGAGATTTCTGCCCACTTCACGATTTCACTAACAGATTAAGGTCCGATTAATGGCGATGAGGTCACAGCGGTGGTTCTCTGAGTGCTTTCATTTCCCCATGTTAAATAAAACATTAAGTATGGGTTTCAAATCTCAGCTCATATAGGTATAGAGTCGATTCTTCTCATGAAGGGTAAATATTTGAGGTAATTTAGAGGATTTTCATACAGCAAATCACCCACCAAAAGCGTTCGGTGGTCTGTGGTTCCTCTATGGTCAGTAGTGTTTTCAGGGCTGCAGGCCTGTTATAGTAACCTTTTGGTTAGACAGTATATTGTCCCAGAAACTCATCCTCACATTTGCTCAAGCATTTAATCGTACTACTAAAGTTTATCTCAGCCAACAGGGGACGAAGGTGGGGAACACCCTGAACAGCTCACCAGACCATTGCAGGGTCAACACACAATCATTCACACTCATTCTTACATCCACACCTAGGGGTGATTTAGAACAGCCTGTTTTAATCCTAATGTCTTTGGACTGTAGGAGGAACCTGGAATATCCAGAGGAAAGTCCCAGCAGCTATTGGACTTAACAATACTGTTGTCATTTTATTAAAAATGGGGGGCATTTCGATTGCCATTCAACTAATTGGTTGAATCGTTCTCCGCCCCTCCTTTTGTGTCAGACAGAGATGAGAGCAGACAGAAAACGCTCCCAGCATAGTCATTTCTTAGGTAAATGAGCAGACGTTACCTATGGGAATCACTTGTGGTCGCGATTTTATGCGTTTGATTATATGATGAGGCGATAAATTGACTACCACAACAGGCCTAGACAGAAGGAGAATTTAAACCATAACACAGGTCGGTGTATGTGAATGCTCACAGGTTCATGCAAAGTCTCTCATTCAAATATGTTACGGATTCTGTGCACTTGTGCTGTTGAAACTCAAAAATAATTTATTTTTAGAATGGTGTGATGGTCAGAACTACTAATCCACCAAAAACGTTCAAATTCTATAATATTTAAAATATCTGGGGCCAGATTTCATTAGTGATTAGTTGCCCTGAGTTTTGACAGACACACCTTAATGTTTTTATTTTGCGGACTTTGAAGGTCGTCCTGCGTCCGTGACTTAGTTAAAGCTCGCACAAAATAAAGAGCATACAGGGAGACAGGCAAAATTTAAAGAGTTAAAAACCACCGAACATGACCAGGAATACGGAACATGAACCCGTTAATGGATAATTAAACTAACAAGACAGGTGATATAGATGACTATCGCTAGAGATATCTACCAGGAGCTCCACCTTTACTCAGTGACTTAATCTGTATATTATGGGAATGCCAGTGCACAGCACATCTGTGCAATTATTGCAAGGTGTTGTTGAAGGAGACATCCGCAGTACAAAGACGTTCTGTGGTATAAAGTGCAGTATCAAATACTATATTGTGTAGCGCCTCTTGGTGTTTCATGTCAGCGTGAGGTTTCCTGTGCATTCATAATCTACCAGAGCAACAAAAGCCCAAAAAACTGATGTCAAAGGCAGCGACAGGCGGCTTTCATTTCACTAAACGCTTAGTGCTTCCAGAACTCTCAGCTATCGTTCCACTTCTTTCTCTTTGCTTTTAGTCCAAATCTCACAGCCCCGTGTGTAGCCGGGTACGGGTGTGATGTACTCCAGCGTCAGAGTGAAAAACTTTGTCACACAGCAGAAGCTGGAGGCGGGAGATAGGCTGCACAGGAAATGAGGGAAATGTCTTCCTCCCTTTCCCTTTCTCAAAATATTTAGGACAGACGTTGCTGGTTAATTGGTGAAGTCCAGGCTGAACGCTTAATGCTAGTAAATGTAGTTTCAGCTGCAAATCAAACCATATATTATGGGTTCAGTCATCAGTTCTGCACAAACGATGTAAATACACCACCTTGTTGCTGATTGGCTTGAATAGTGTTATGTGGCTCACTCTGAGAAGCAAAGCTGTGGAGGAACATCAGATATTTTTCTCCCTGTTCACTCAGGATGTTTTAACAGTGTGTATTGTATTAGAATCGATGTGTGCACCTGTAATGTAGCTTTAATGAGTAATACAATGATTTGACGGTTTGCTGTAACGATGCATTTAAGGAAGTCTCCAGTGTCAGCATACGTTTTCTGACACGTGAAAATCTTCAGGGTGGAGGAGCGTACACTTTTCTGTTTCTTGGTAACATGACTATCTCTATTTATTACAATTTTTTATCTAAAGTTCCAGAAGGTTGATGCCGCAGCCTTCCGCAAAAGGGAGTCCATGGGAGCTGATTGGCTCAGCTCTTACGGGAGGTAGGGATGGCATACGCTCACTTCCCAGCCATCACCAGCCAGTCATGGGCGTCTGTGAGCTCATTCGTGCGAGGGGGCAGATAGTGATTTCCCTCCGAATGTGTTAGGCTGGTCCCAAATACGCATGCGCAGCAGTTGTAAAGAGGCGGGTGGCAGCACTGCATGTTTACGACCCTCTCTGATTGGTCGTGGTCATGTGACCGGGGGGATGGGGGGAAAATGACAAAAATTAAAAGAGAGAGACTTGGGGTTTCTTAATCTTTTTATAAATCTATAAATTGTAATCATTAAGGAACTGCTGCAGTATAAGAAGAAATTAATCCACCTTGGGATAAAGACAGTAACTTCAGTAGCTTCATGTTGGGCCGTGTCACAACCTGATCGTTGATGAATTTCCTGGAACACCATGCACCCAGGTGTTTTCCAGAAATTATAAATATCAATCCATGTCGTATTCCAATGTGTCGTATTCGTCTTTTATTCTCAGACCCAAACGTCTTCAGTGTATACAAAATAAAAAAACCCCAGAAGAATCAAGTTTGCAGTTCCAATACTTTTAGAGAGGACCGTACATGCAAATGTATTTCAGTTTAGGGAAACGGAGTGTGTCAGTTTGCCCATGTGAAGGATTCTTGTAGGCTGTTCCACATTAACATACGCATGTTTACAGAGAGGAGATGTGTGCACGGGTCGGTCGAATGTCCTGTACGCATCAGGGAGTATTCTTATTGCTTCTCTCTCTCTCTCTCTCTCTCTCTCTCTCTCTCTCTCTCTCTCTCTCTCCCTCTCCCTCTCTCAGTCTCTCTCTCTCTCTCTCTCTCTCTCTCTCTCTCCCCCCCCTCTCCCTCTCTCAGTCCCTCTCTGGAGTTTATTGGGTTTTCTTGTAACTTACTGAGCAGCGGGGTTGTTAATGTTTCCTCCCAGCATTCATTAATTTAATTAGTGTAGACTCAGGGGAGACCAAGGAGAGACAAACACAGTGAGACAGGGAGAGACCCACAAGGAGAGAGAGTGAAAGACCTACTCACACACACAGAGAGAGAGTGAGACTGAGAGAGAGTGATAGACCTAGTCACAGTGTAAGATACAGAGGGTGAGAGAAAGAGACACACAGAGAAAGAGAGAGAGTGAAAGACCCAGACACACACACAGAGAGCAAGAGAGAGGGACAGAGAAATACAGAGAGAGAGAGACACACAGAGACAGATAGAGACAAAGAGAGAGACATAGACTTATAGAGACCAAGAGAGACAGTCACACAAAGAGGGAGTTTGAGAGAGACAAGAGAGACCGAGAGACACAGAGAATGAGAGAGAATGAAAGATCCAGACACACACAGAGTGTGAGACAGAGACCGAGAAATACAGAGACACACACAGAGACTGATAGAGAGACACACACAGAGACTGATAGAGAGACACACACAGAGACTGATAGAGAGA
>JAOUQZ010069948.1:0-18681 GCA_028564935.1 Neosilurus hyrtlii
TATATATATATATGTGTGTGTGTGTGTGTGTGTGTGTGTGTGTGTGTGTGTGTGTGTGTGTGTGTGTGTGTGTGTTGCAAACAAGTGTCTGTCATTTTAAAAACATTTCATAGCATTATCCACTCGGGATAATGATTCCTTGTTTTATTTGTATCCCAATATAGTGGACCATTAAGATCTGCTCTCATATAATACACAATTTCATACTGTACTGTACTGTATTTTGATATTGCATACACATATTATTAGCAATAATATTAATAATAGTATTTTGTTGTAGTTTTCGTACTAGCTGTTGTTGACGTTCTGTTTCCTGTAGCAGTAATATTCTTATTCATTCGTACAATTTTATTTGTATATCGCTTTTTACATTGTCGCAGAGCACCAAGCTTTGTAGCCAAAATTGGTTAAGAATTTATAATGCTGATTTTCAATATTCTGTAAATAAAACACACCTCTCAGTAGTTCTTGTAGTTTTTGTGGCGGAATAGATATTAGTAGTAGTTACAGTTTTAGTACTGGTAGCAATAGTGTAATGAGTTGCTGTTGGTGTTGGTGTTAATAGGGTAAAAACTTTGTAGTAAAATTAGTAGTGTTTGTTGTTGTTGTTGTAGTATTTGTAGTAATATTAGTAATGGTGGTTGTAGATGTTGTGATAGAAGTATAAAAATGAGTAATGGTAAATAAGTGACTATAAACCTGATTATATTCTTTAGATATTACATAGAATTAAACAGGTGGATTAGTCAGTTAACACACCTTTGGCCTCCAGCACCAACACCCGGAGATTTCCGTTTCTCTCCTTCAGCCGACGCGCGGCACAGAGACCCGACAATCCTCCTCCAACCACCACCACATCACAGAACTCACCCACGTCACACTGCTGCTCCTCAGACATTCTGCAGAAAGTGTTACTATAAAACTACAAGTACAAAACGTAAAGCAGAGAAACGTGAGTGTGGAGTTTCACCTTTGCACTGGGAACTAAAGTTCACATCCAGCACACTAAAAAAAAAAAAAAGATTGTCGTACAGTCAGAAATTCAGGGTACAGTGCACTGAGTTAAGGCACCGTCTACAAATATTTAATTTATTTATTTAGGGGCGAAAAAAAACCCCTCACACAAAATCCCAAAGAATTTGAGAAAATAAACTGAGAAATAGATCTTTTTCTCTAGGAACAAAAATTCTGCTTCTGTCATTAAGGGATTATTTAGAAATAACATTTAAAATCTTTATTATTTACAATTTTAGACAAATAAATAATTTAATTCTTCATGACTTAGATTTAAAAAATTACCTTATTTTTAAATAAGAAATCCGCTTTTTGACCACTACAATAAACCTAAAAGTATCTGTCTAGTCATTTCTTAAAAACAGTTTGTTTTCCTTTTTTTCCTTGAAGAGATTGTTGAAATGACCTGAAATAATTCTTATATTTATTAATAGAAACAGCTGATTTATATTTAACCACGCCCTAAAAAAAGTATATAAATAATTGAATACTATATAAATAGTTGATTTTTATTATTATTATTAAAATGTCCCAATAATTCTATATTTATGATTAAGCTGCTTTTTATACAATTTAATTTACATTTTACAACTAAAACACTCAGCAGCATCTACATGACAAGCTAGTAAGAAAAATAAAACAGAAATCAAAAATGTTAACAATAAAAGAAAGTGACTTCTTTTCTAGCTGAGTGTCATGGTATTAGCATACGCTTCTTAGTGTTGTTGTTGTTGTTGTTGTTGTTGTTTTTAATTATGTTACTGTGTAAATATTGTGCTCCATTAATTAGAAAAGCATTTTGTCTGTGTGCTGAATTAATGAAGCCTAGTAATGAGCAGTAAATAGAAACTGTTATCAGTAAATAAGTGAAATTCGCTGGTGAATATCTGATGTGTTTTATCTTCCTTTATCAGTTCATTTAGGATGAATATAAAGGTTTCCTGGTGAAACCACCCGGCTCACAGGTGTAGTATCCCTTATTCACCGGCTCTATATCTTGTTCTTCATCATCTTTTGCATTTGTTTACAATAACAATAATAAGATGGTAATGTTTATTGATATCATCACACCCAGTGCTGGGATCACAGACATTGTGTACAGGAGGAAACAACCAGTTTCAGAAAGACATTGTGGCCAATTTTTTTTTATTTCTAAGAGATAACACTGTATTTCCGGATAAATTCTGTGCTGTGCCAGCTGTTTCTGTGACCCCACCCACTTTTATGCAAATAATGCACCAGGTTCTTATATTTGCATATTCATTCTGGCACACACATTATAACATTGGTTTATTACAGAATCTGTAAACAGTGATATTGTCTATGGTTCATATCCAAATCCTTAAGACATCATTTCTTTGTTTATTTATTTTTTAAGCTTTTTTTTAAGCCTTTGAAGCCCTACAGTGTCTCCAGCCCTCTTTCTAGAGCGAGGTGGAGTATAAACGCTGACGGTCACCTGAGCCACTTTCCCAGTAGACCTTATCACCATGGTATCAGTCACATTTCTAAAGCAGAGCCTGAATGTGAAGCCACGTGTGTGTGTGTGTGTGTGTGTGTGAGAGAGAGAGAGAGAGAGAGAGAGAGAGAGAGAGAGAAAGAGAGTGAGTGAGAGAAAGACAAAGAGGGAGAGGTATAGAGAGAGAGAGAGAGAGATTGAGAGAGGATCTTACCGTCACAGCAAGATCTTCACAGGTATGTTATTCTTATTATTTATCACAAAATGCTCCATGACGAACACCCGGCTGAGAGGTTTCGATCATCAGTATATGATTCCAAGTAAAATATTTTGGTGTGCACCTTCTGTACGCCGCCTGGCTTTATAAATCATTCATGTACACCTGATCCGGAGGTGGAAACTGCATGTAAATGATTTTTTTTGTCCCTCAAATCCCCTCCTTGCCATGTGACCTCGGTTTACACCCGGTCTCCAGAGGACTCATCGAGAGGGCTGTAAAAATGATTGCTTCATTTCCTCCTGTGACTTTACAGAAAAGCAGCTTAGCCTGACAGGCGACAATTTTGATCCTGAATGCAAAGAGGATTGAAGTGGAGTTCCTGTTGAGATAAAGCAGAAACAGGTGATGCGTCTCCTCGGGGTGTCTGTTCACCCTGCTGTATTTGCATGTTTGTTTTCCAGGTTGTTGTCTGGCCGATGGACGTATTTGCATGCAGGTGAAGTTTCTGTGTTCTCGTGTTACAAACGCGTCACCGTTACACAAACGCAGGGTTTCAGCATGTGTTCTGGGTTCTCTACAACACCTGGTTAATACACACTCACAGCCAGTTAGCTTTAAGGAACACGTACGTTATGGTGCTTTCATAATAGCCCATTCGTACGAACGTGTATAACGGATACGGTGGTGTAGCGATCAGCACGTCCACCTTACAGCAAGAAGGTCCTGGGTTCGAGTCCCAGGCTCGGCGAGGGCGGTTCTGTGTGGGGTTTGCATGTTCTCGCCATGCTTTCAGGGGTTTCCTCTGAGTACTGCGGTTTCCTCCGATGGTCCAACGACATGCACACACACACACATATATATATATATATATATCTTTTTAAGGTGTAATATAATGATTATTATTAGAACTCAAGGGTTCAGTATCAGAAAGGACACGGTGACATCATGGCATCTGTAGTAAATACGAACTGTCAATCAATTACTGTTGATGTCAAACAGACTCAATGTAGTAGCAGAAAGGCTGGCGTCCATCTCAGCCGACTCTGGGCGAAGGCGGGGTACACCCTGAACAGCTCGCCAGACCATCACAGGGCCAACACACACACAACCATTCACATTCACTCACACACCTAGGGGCGATTTGGAACAGACAATTAGCCTACAATGCATGTCTTTGGACTGTGGGATGAAACCGGAGTACCCTGAGGAAACCCACACAAGCACGGTGAGAACATGCAAACTTCATACAGAAACCCCGTCGTCCAGCCCGGAATCGAACCCAGGATCTTTTTGATGTGAGGTGGACATGCTAACCACTGAAATATTTTTTTTTCTTGTCTCAGGTATCACGCAGCATCTCTAAGCTCCGCCTTCCAAAAAGTATATATAATGTTGAAACTATGCCAGGAATTGGAACTATGTGAATAATGTGAGTGTTATGTTGCACTTCAAGAAAAAAATATGTAAATAGAGATTATCACTGCAAAAGTATTTCATTTCAGTTCTACTGAAGTTATCAGAAGCGCGAACTGTGAAGATTGTTTCCGTCGAGTCCCAGTGAATAGGCTGTAACCATAGAGACCAGATTGTATTCCATATACAATTTAATAAGTTTACATTTATTATAAATCTGTGATTAATGGAAAACCATGTACACTTTCTGACCAATCAGAATCTAGAATGAACATCCGAGCAACAACCGGGTCTGATTTAATCTGATCACATCTACACATCACCGAAACTCTTTAACACTGATTTTGTGTGTGTGTGTGTGTGTGTGTGTGTGTGTGTGTGTTTGTTTCTCTTTTTTATCTACAGAGAAATCTCAAGATGACCTGCATTCCGACCACCCAGCCATCTCTGTCGTTTTTATTCATCCTGCTGTGTGTGGGAAGCGTTCTCTTCGGCCCGGGTGCGTTCTTGTGTGTTTTATCTGTTCAGACGTTTGAAATTAAATTGAGGTTTTGTTTTTCGCACTGGACAAAACCTTTTCTTAATGAACCACAAATCAAAGTTTTAATTGAATTTCTTTTTAATTAATTATTTATTTTTTACAAGATAATGAAAAAGAATTATGAAATATGAGAACGTGGAATTTGTGGAAAGCGTACACTCCTAAACACGGAGGTACGAGACAAGAAGATAGCTGTAGTTACAGGTACACTTTTTGAAAATGTTCCCTCAGACGTACGGTGTTGTTCTAAAAGAGAGCAGACGTGCGACTTTTGACTCACAGAAATGGTACAAAGTGATGAACGAAAATAAAAGAAGGAACAAGTTTAGATTATTTTAAGCCTGAAGTCGAGCAACGAGAGTAAAGTAGGCAGGTGATGAGCTCAACTGAGATTCAAGTGATAACCAATCAGAGTTCACCCCTCCAGTCCCCTGAGTGTTTCCCAGATTTTTACATGCTTCTGTTTAGCTGAGTAAATGAAATTGTAATATGAAAATGTGTCATATGTAAGAGTCATATTTTAGTGGAGCCGGGGATGTAGTGGTTAGGGTGTTGGGCTCAAGATCGAGAGCTCATGGATTCAAATCCATGCTGTTAGACCCCCACCATGCTGTTAGACCCCCACCATGCTGTTAGACCCCCACCATGCTGTCAGACCCCCACCATGCTGTCAGACCCCTCATCTAGTTGCTTCATGCTACAGAAACCAGGGATAAGCTCCGCCCTGATGAGCCAGTAGGCTCGGCTGTAAAACCCCAGCAGACTTTACCTTACTGACTGTTTTTATTACCATTAAATACCAATTTAAACCAAAAACAGACAATCAGTTTACTTTCTTTTAGGTTAATTTTGTTGTCAGACCCACAAATAAACTGATTAAAAAAATACTTTCAAATTATCGATTGCTTGGTATTTAACATTGGTTAGCACGTTCACCTCACAGCAAGAAGATCCTGGGTTCAATTCACGGGCTCAGTTTGCATGTCCTCCCCGTGCTCGCGTGGGTTTCCTCTGGGTACTCCGGTTTTCTCCCACAGTCCAAAAACATGTACAATAGGCTGTCTGTTCCAAATCACCCCTAGGTGTGAGTGTGAGTGTGAATGGTTGCGTGTGTGTGTTGGCCCTGGCGAGCTGTTCAGGGTGTACCCCGGCCACGCCCAGAGATGGCTGACATGGGCGCCATCCTCCCCGCGACCCTAATTAGGATAAAGCGGTTTCGAAAACAAGTAAATGAATGAATAAATGAATGAATGAAAATGCTTGTAAGACCCAGTTGGAATTAGGCAGCATACAGGATATATAATATACGTATATATATATGTTTTAAATATTACTACAAGACACGACAAAATCACGGAGGGTACTGATTGATCCGTGTTTGTTTGTTTGTTTGTTTGTTTTATTTTGGCCCACACTCTGCCAAAACCTTTTCCTGCTCACTATAATAAAGCCTGAGTTTAAAATAGGAGATTTCACGTGCAGGACAGCGGTGAGGCAATTCACGTGTCACACACTGCTTTCTGTGTGAATGCGGCTGTCCGGAGGGGCGCAGGAGAAAAGTGGCCAAAATTGATTAGAAGTTAATCTGATAAGGTAGAAAAGTGCAGGGAACACAGCACTACAGGGAACACGATTCTCTCCCAAAGGGAATTTCTGACCATTTTCACTCTTTTCTCATCAGCGGTGATGAAATAGCCATTAATAATACGAACTCTCACCAGGGAAGCTTTCAGTGGATTCATTCCTGGACTTCCGAACCAATAAGGGATGCAAACCTTCTTTAAAGAAAAAGAAGTGTCACGATAAACACCTGAAGCTGCTATTATATTAGCAGAGACGCGCCGTTAGCTGTACAATATTTAATTAGTAAATCATTCATATTCCCTTCATGTATTCTCTCCCCCCCCTTTTTTTTCACCCGGTGATGGACAGATGTGACGCTGGCAATGACGATAACCTCCACTGGACCTCAGACTTTACAGCTGGCAGAAGGAGAGCAGAAAACACTGGAGTGTATGTACACACCCGGGCCTGAGGACGTCGGCGAGCTCGACATCGAGTGGACGATGGTCAGTCCAGACACCACGCAGAGGGACAAAGTGGTGAGTAAAGCCAGTAACATGGTGGGTGGAAAGCAGCACTGTGGGAAGTGATCTAAGTGGTATAGTTCAAAAATGTATTATAAAAGAATTAATTTTTTCATGCAGTTTTCCTTTAAGGGGTGATCACACTAGAGGTGCGATAGAAAAGCGACTGATGCGAATGGCAATTTGTGGCTGTCACATTCATTTTCAAAATGTTGTCAAATTTGTTGCGCGACATTCACAGCATTGCATTTTGGACGCCTGCTTCGTGAACCGATCGCAAAAAATTCAAACAGGCTTGAAATTTCTGCAAATGTCGTAAAACGAGGCTCTGATGCGAAGTATCGCGTCTCAAACTGTTCTCAAACACTCCACACATGTCGCGAAAAGGTCGCAAAGTCACCGTTTTCTTCACAATTTATTCGTTTTCTGTTCGCAAGGAGAAGCGAGAAGTTTGAGAAAATTGTGAGACTTGCTGGTATTCGCTGGTATATTCCATATATTTGATCAACATCCATCCATCCATTTTCTGAACCGCTTATTTCTAATTAGGGTCGTGGTATTTGATTATCATCTGTATGTTATTTGCATTTTGCTCACACTAATAACGTGCAAATAAAAAGCAAATTGTTTGAGAACAAAACGCGGAACAAACACGACTGCTGTACAACAGGAGATTCACTTTTGTTTCGCCAAACATCCGAAAAAAAAATTGCTTGCAAATCAGTCGCAAAAAAACTTTCATGCGATTTACGCATTTAAGCCGCAAAATATTCACTTTCATGTGGAGTCGCAAAACATAATAATTTAAATTGGCAAAAATACGTTAGTCACCTTTTTATCGCACCTGTAGTTTGATCATCCCCTTAGCTAGAGCTGCTATGTATAAATAAATATTAGTATAATATAATATATGAAACCTTTCGTGTCATTCTCTTATAGGAAAATAATCAAGCACAAGAAGATAAGCGTTCACTTCTTCCTAATTTTTATAATTGTTTTATTTTTCTTTTATAGATACCGTCATGTATTTTGTTGTACAAAACCCTATGAATTAGCTGTTACTATAGAAACAATAACAACAATCTAAACCAAAGCTGTAAATTATACAGTAAATGTTTTACAGTGTAGTTTTTATGGTCATTAAACTGTAATTGTTTTGCAACATGATTCAGGTTTGATTTTTGAAGTTTTGCTCTTCTGATGATCTGATGTTTCTGCATCTTGTTTGTTAGTTCCTTTCGTACTCAGGTGGACAAAAATATTTCCATGACAACCCAGCGTTAATGAAGGGGGTGGACTTCGCGGTGAGTGACCCCTCTCGGGGCGACGCCTCTCTCTCGATCGCTAAGCTCACGGCTGCAAATACGGGAACGTACCAGTGTAAAGTGAAGAAATCGCCGGGATTGGACATGCGCAAAATCACTCTGCAGGTTCTGGGTAATGTAGTGTTTTATTCCTACACATAAAACTCAGCCGATGATAAAATGTTCAAGTGTTACAGATTACAGATCTGTTCAGCTGTTCAGCTCTTCACCCAGTGTTGGCTGAGACAGGCTCCAGTCTCCCAATGATTATAGGATTGAGTGGTTCAGCAAAAGAATGAATAAAGACATGAATTAATAGCATTACTTAAATTCTTTCTTACTTGAATAATCCTAATGGATATGAATAAAAAAAAATTAAACATTTTTTACATAATTAAAATTAAAATAATTATTAAAAAGGTATTATTATTATTATTATTATTATCATATGTAAATACATACATGTTAACATTCGAAGGAAGAAAAAAAATCTGTAAAATTAAATAAATAAATAATACTTAAAATATTTTAGGTTAAAAAATCAGATCAGATCTTCCTGTAATTGTAAATGTTTTAATTGAAAATAAGTTTATATATATAAAATATAGTTTTAAATTACAATTTTTAAGTGTCTATATATATATATATATATATATAAATACTTAAAAAATTGTAATTTAAAACTAAAGATGTCATGATTCTTCAACTGTGACCCAATTCAACACTTTATCGATATATCGTGATCTCACCCTGAGTGTCATAAGCATCAGAACACAGAACATCTGTTCTGTGCACAGTTTCCCTTGTTGTTATTTTATTTATTCATTTAAGGTTAAGCTCTTACTCTTACACTTCCATTACTTCTTATCAGCAAACACAGCTCTTTCCTCTTTTTCTTTTTGTTTCTTTTCTTTTCACAGGGAAATTCAAAGAAACACGTTCTACTGCCTTTTTTGCATTCCAACAAGACTTTTTTTAAGCTGCTGAAGGAGTTGTCCAGACATTTCTTTGAAACTCTTGATCTTATCTTTACAAAGTACAGCATTATTTTAACAATGAATACAACAAACACCTTGTACAAGTATTTCTCCTTAAAAAAAAATCAATAGATTCTTCTGAATAAGATAGAACACTTACACAGTTTGATCCAGTCAGAACTTTTATGCTTTTAATGTAAATATTTATAGTAGAACTTGCCTGTGTATATAAAAATCCAGGTCTTTAGTAGAATGAGTGCCGCCGGCACCGTGTTTTACTGTACTGATGATTTGGCACTTTGAAACTTGAACAATTATCTTGACACCGAAAAATATCTTCACTGGTCCATTCTGCTGGTTTCATTTGGATCCAGTTTCTTTAACTCCGCCTCCTATCCAGTCCTAAATTTTCCGGGCTCATGAGTGTTGCTCCTTCACTCTCTGTACACTGAAGCCCCTTTGGCATGATGGATGGTCTCACTGTTCCCGTCTTTGTCTTGTTTCTTAGTATTGATGGAGGATCATGTTGAGGTAATTCTTGTGGCGTGATGCAATGCTTGATTGTCACGCCTTACATGGACACTCCCACTCCAGACCACCAGAGGTCTCCCTCACATATTTATGGAATGTTTTTTTGTTTGTTTGTTTGTTTATTTGTTTTCCAGTCTCTCATCTTTCCCTGATTGTGTTCCGTGTCCCGCTGGTTAGTCATTTATCTAAGTTCTGTTTTCTCCGATCACTTGTGTTTGGATATCGCTGCTGTATTTTCATGTTTTTGATTGTTATGTATTGGGGTGATTTTCTGCACCTGCAACAACTATGGGTTTGAACTTTCTGCCACCAATTCCTCACATTTTACACTTTATTCCTGAGTGCATCGTTTACTGAACTGTTTAATCCTACTGGGGGTCACAGGGAGGCTGGAGCCTATCTCAGCAAACACTGGGCGAAGGCGGGGTACACCTTGAACAGATCGCCAGAGCAGAGCAACACACACACACACACACGACCATGCACACTCACACCTAGGAGCAATTTGGAACAGCCATTTGTCCTAAGGTGCATGTCTTTGGCCTGTGGGAGGAAACTGGAATACCTAGAGGAAACTCATGTATGCATGGGGAGAACATGCAAACTTTATACAGAAACACCCTTGCTGAGCCTGAGAATCAAACTCAGGACCATCGTGGTGTAGGGTGGATGTGTTAACCGCTACGCCACCCATATGTCCATATGTATAATTTATAATATTATAATAAGCAACTCTTTTTATCCTCAATTCATTTTAACTGCAGCAGTTTTATTTATTTATTTATTTGGGGGGTGGGGGGGGGTAGAGTTCAGTTGAAGAAAGCAGGATAATCCTCCAGGTATCCATGGAAACAGAAGATGATTCAGACCAAAAACTAAATAAATAAATAAACATCGTAATCAGCTGTAGGTGGTGAAAGCAGTTTATATGTGGAATTACAAGAAGTCGAAAGCATAACGTTGGTTCCGCAGGGTTTTAAAGTTCACAGAGAGAGGAGATGAGTTGAGAAAGTAGTGATGAGGTTCTGTTGTTCCTAGTTTCTTCATTTCACTGCTGCCATGGCAACGAGATCTGAAACCCGACAGGGCTTCGCTTCATGAGGAAGCGACATGAATCTGTGGCAGACGGAGTCAGAAGCTCACAGAAGCATCGTGTCGTGTCGTATAACTGAGATGTGGGAAAGTCACAAGCTCGAACAGATAAAGTTTAGCTCCTCACTCACGGGGGTGGGGGGGTGGGGGGCGCACTGTACAAAGTTTATTGTGTCTCCTAAATTAGGTGGGAAATGAGAAGATTAGGCTGAGCGCACTGCCAAAATAAAAGATGTAACAATCTGAGGCAGTGTCAAGCTAACGGATTTTCCATTCTGACTGGGTACAACAAAAAATAATCAGCGCTGTATGAAAAGTCCAGAGAACAGACTGGCTCGGGTGATTACATCACAGCGAAAGGGTTGTTTTTATTTTTACGGCTTTGAGTTCATGACTAATTAGATGATGCTAATTATAAGTACAGGGTGACCCAGAAAACCCTCCTCCCACATTTCAAAGGTAAGGCCTCTCACTTTTTTACTCCTTGTTTCGCAGATCTGTTCAAATGTTTTTTTCCATCTCCTGTCTTGGGTTTATATAATAGAAATCCACCAAACAAGGAATAAAAAAAGACTGTCCGGAGAGAAAAAAAGAAAGAAAAAAAAAGTTAAAGATAATCAAGGTATTATTTGCACACAGGGTCACTGATTCTGAAATCCCAGAAGAATGCCGCCCCAAAAAATACAAAGATAGGTACACAATATGGGCTACACTTTTATCAAGATAAAAAGAATTTCATTTATACGTTGAATGGTTTTCAAAGGATGCTGTAATGCAGCTGTAATGGACCAATTTCACGTTTTAAAAATGCAAAAATAAACCATAACATTCTGGTATTAGTTTAGCTTTTATTATGTTTATGTGTAGTATATAGTACAACAATTGTTCACCTCCAGCTCGGTGGATATCACTCTGTCTGAGAGACTATTCCGTGATTTCACCTCACCTTCGTGACTAATTGTGATAGGTGCATACTTACATACTTCCACCAAATATCTTAAACTTCACATTTCAGTTCAGGAACCATGTACTAGGATGTCGCTGAATTGTTGTTTCTGGAATATTGCTAGCATCAAAAATAGTGACTCGCCATTGGCACCGAGGATGCTGCGAAGGGTGAGGCGGCGCCTAGAATTAGTTTTTCTGCATGGCCCAATCGGATTATGTAAATCATACTTGGCATGACCTTTTTGCATAAAAACAATTGAGACACAAGCACTTGCAGATATTAGATATCAAGTACAAACGTACTGCTGTAGAGAAGAGTTGACCTTTAAAGATCAAAGATCAAGGTCAGAAATAATGATTTTGATAAAATGTCCCAAGATTTTGAATATTATTGAATTATTCCAAATTTTAAATCATTATCTTGGACTGTATGAATAAATAATGAGCGAATTTGGATTAATTTGCATAACTTTGGTCAATAAAAGAAAATAACGTGAATGAAAGGCGTCAAGTTTCAAAGGTTTGGGGCAACGAATCACCCACTATATTAAAGATATCAGCTTGCAAAATGTCTCCACCTGCTTATGAGCACAAATAGCACAATGGACCTTAAGAGGTCAAAGGTCAAGGTCATGAAAAATGTTTAAATTGTGAAATTCTCGTTAATTCCTTTTAATTCACATTTAATCACGTTGTAAACTAAAAACTAAAAGAGAGATTTTATAGCATGAACAGATCAAATTTGTGAATGACCTTATGGCCTGGTGGAGGTTTGCGCTCTCTGCATGCTTTCAGTAATAGCTTTTTGTTTGTTACTGTATATTGTCATCATTAACAACAACACATGCTTCAGTTTTGTCTGATGATTTTGGTATCAGAGTTATATGTTTTTCTTGAGTATTATCTAGTGATCACAGTGTAGCAGTTCAGAGATCTGACCCACCGTAACCTTCTCTGTCCTTCAGAGCGGCCTTCAAAGCCGAAGTGTTGGCTAGAAGGAGACGCGGACGTGGGGACGTCCGTGACCCTCCGCTGCAGGTCGGATCAGGGTTCTCTGCCTATCCAGTACGTGTGGAGGAGAGAGAGTGGGGGTCCGATTCCTCCCACCATTACACAGGGTGAGTGTGGCATGATATTATGGCATCATACCTTGCAGCAGGTCACGTGTTCTGTGACTTTTCTAGGCGTAATGGTTTTACTGGGTTCGTGCCAGCCAGCGAGCCATGATTTAAAAACCCTCAGAAAGACCTGAGAGTATATATTAATCTCACTTTTAGGAATAATGAGGTATGAAGCATGCTTTTAAAAATTATATATATATATATATATATATATATATATACATATTTATTTATTTTTTTTTTTTGAATAGTGACCTGATCGTAAGCTTTCATTTTGAAGTCTTTAACTAGGAAAATCCCACCCTGAAGTCCTTATCAATTTTGGGATTAACACTTAATTAAAGGACTCAGCTATTACCTTTAAGAAATCATTTTCAAGGTGGATTCAAACGAATCTCGAGAGCGTCGGAGTCACAGATGAGATCAAGCAGCTGCTTCTTCTCGTCTCTACAGCGCTGCGGCTGCTTCTGTGAACTAATGAGATGCAAAAAAGGTGGAAAAATCTAAGATTTTAATAAATAAAAATTAAAAAAAGGTGTTAAAACACTTCAAACAGGAAAAGAATCAAAAGAGGAACAATCCTGTTTTTTTCTCTTCTTTTCTCTCTTTCTCTTCCTTCACATTTTTTCTTCTCAATCTTTACCTTTCTGTCCCTTTCCTTCTCTTCTCTTTTCTACCCTTCCCTTTCCTACGCTTCTCAGTTCTTCGCTTCTGTTCTCCTGTTATATTCTCTATCCTCCTCTTTAGCTTTTCTTTCTTTCTTCCTCTTCCATTTTATTTACTTCCCAGTTCTACTCATCCCTGCTCTCCTTGATTCATCTCTTCTCTTCGCTTCCTTTCTCGTCTCTACTCAAACCTTATCTTCCATTTTTATCTTTTTCATCCCATCCCTTCTCTCAGATTCTCTTCTTTTTTGTACTCCTCCCTTTTCTACCCTTCTCTTCTCTCCTCTTCCCTTCTTCTTGTTTATTCTTTTATTCCCATCTCAGTTCCTTTCTTTTCCTCTTTTCCTCTTCCTTCTTCCACTCTTTTCCTCTCTTTTCTTCCCCTCTTCTCTTCTCTTATCTTTCCCTCTTCTCTTATCTTCCCCTCTTCTCTTCTCTTCCCCTCTTCTCTTCTCTTTCCCTCTTCTCTTCTCCTCTTCTCTTCTCTTCCCCTCTTTTCCTCTCTTTTCTTCCCCTCTTCTCTTCTCTTATCTTCCCACTCTTCTCTTCCCCTCTTCTCTTCTCTTATCTTCCCCTCTTCTCTTCTCTTATCTTCACCTCTTCTCTTCTCTTCTCTCCCCTTCTGCAGTTGAACATTACTGAAAGTTAACTTGATGTTTGAAGCTTGGGGTTTGTTGTGTGTCTGTGTTCATCAGATCCGTTCCTTGGTGACCTCCGTATCGCGAATCACTCTGTTGACTTGGCTGGGATGTACATGTGTGAGGTTTCTAACGCTGTGGGGATGGAGCACTGTCAAATCAAACTGCATGCTATCACGTGTGAGTGTGCACGCTACATCAACACGCGCAGATTAGAAAAGAACTGCTTCACGTACTTCATAAAAACAAAACACTTTTGGTCTGAAACACCAGCATTTATAAAGAGACCCGGACACGCTAATCAGGACGTCCTTCAACCGCAGCCTACATCGCTAACAATGAAACTGCTATCAAACTAGTTCTAAATTCTAATGGTTAGAATTTCAGCTTTCTCAGTGAGCTAAACATACACCCTAACATGTGGCGTTACCATAACAACCGCCACGTGTTCATCACTAAGTTATGTTAGCAAGCTAGCTAGCTTAGCATGGCTAAGTTTTCACGTTCCATATTGTCAGCCTCGAAGCTGAGACATGACTACAGGCTTTTTTAGTGACATCACAAACTGAATTCAGATTTAGCTCTACCTCTTGTTGATTGATTAGTTGATTGTTTTTTTTTTAATTGATTAATTTTTTTAAAAGAACATCTTACATATGCACTCTATTCATCGTAACTCTATGACTTGTGTGTGTGTGTGTGTGTGTGTGTGTATGTGTGTGTGTGTGTGTGTGTGTAGCTCATGATAGAGCCGGTGTGATCGCAGGCATCGTGTGCGGAAGTCTGCTGCTCATCATCATCATCATCATCATTCTGTTGCTCCTTTGCTTCCGATGCAGACAACAGCGTCAACGCTACGAGAAAGAGTTTTCCAACGAGATCAGGTAAAAAAAAACCTCCTCTATGACACTGTTTATTCAGGATCATTTATAAAACAGAGCACAGCTGATGTTCGTCGTTCATACCTTGATGCAATAATACGTCATTCTGAGTTATTGCTACAGTAGCAGCAGCCCAGCGGCAGGCGGCAGCAAGACATTTCTGAATTTTAGTTCAGCCAGGAATCCAAACGATTGTCTGGAATAATTCTTCTGTTTAATCCTACAGAGCATTCGGTCCAACATTTCCTCACCTCCCCATTCACAACTTCCGTTCATTCATTTATTCTTTCGCCAAACTGCTCAATCCTACCGGAGAATCAGGAAGGCAGGAGCCCATCACAGCTGACTCTGGGCGAAGGCGGGGTGTGCCCTGAAGAGCTTGCCAGTCCATCATTGGAAAAAACTCTCACAACCTTTCACACCCACTCTCACACATAGGGGCAGTTTGGAACAGCCAGTTAGCCTAATCTACATAACTTTGGACTGTGGGAAGAAACCAGAGCACCCGGAGGAAACCTAGATAAACACGGGAAGAACATGCAAACTCCACACCGAAACGCCTTTGCCAAGCCCGGGACTCGAATCCTGGAGCTCCTGGCTGCAAGCTGGATGTGATAACCACCACACCACCATGCCACCCTACAAATATATTTCATTACAACGCAAAAAAAAATATTAGAAAAAAATTCAGAAATCCTGAAAAATGTCTATTTTCTTTTACATGCGGCAAAATGTTCACCAGCCGCCCACTAGGGGGAAACATTTCATTATAACTATGCCAAGGTATAATAATTAATTTGAGCCTGGTGGAGGTACCTTGCCCTTCTAGCTGATATCCTGCTTTCGACAATAGACAATGATGCACTTTTTTCTTGAGTGCAATCATTAAGGTCCATCCACTGTTTGAGAAAATTAATCTGACTAATCCGCCTCTGATCATCAGGGAGGACGTTCCGGCACCCGAGAGTCGACCGGTGAGTCGTGTTTCGAGTCGTCAATCCAGACAGGCCTACAGCCAAATCAGCCAAACTGACCACTATCCAGCGGCATCCAGCAGCACGGGATACACACGTCCGAACTATAACAACATGTATGGCTACATCGTGTGAAAAGTACCAACATCATAAGATCCTATAACATACACAAAATTACCCACAATTCAGTGCTGGAATACAGTACAAATACACTCCTACTGTATACACTTGTGTACATTTATATGGAGATATGATGATTACTTGTTTTTAATAAATGTATATTTTAGTTTTTTTATTGTAAAGAATTATTTGTGTCTCTGTACAGGTGAAACTCGAAAAATTAGAATATCATGCAAAAGGTCATTTATTTCAGTAATTCAGCTTAAAAGGTGAAACTAATATATTATACAGACTCATTACATGCAAAGTGAAATACTTCAAGCCTTTATTTGTTATAATTTTCATTATTATGGCTTACAGCTTATAAAACCCCAAATCCAAAATTAGAATATTACATGAAATCAATAAAAAATTATTTAAAATACAGAAATATCAGCCCTCTGAGAAGTATAATCATGTGTATGTACTCAGTACTTGGTTTGGGCCCCTTTTGCATGAATTACTGCCTCAATGCGGTGCGACGTGGATGCGATCAGTCTGTGTAACTGCTGAGGTGTTATGGAAGACCAGGATGCTCCAACAGCAGCCTTCAGCTCTTCTGCTCTGTTCCGTCTCAGGTCTCTCATCTTTCTCTTGGCAATGCTCCATATATTCTCTATGAAGTTCAGCATGAATCTAAAATGTCCTGGTAGACGGCTGTGTTGACAGCATGTCCAAATTCTCCCCCACACTTTTGAATGGCCTTTTCCTGACAATCAGAATACTTTATTGATCCCGGACGAAATTGTCTTTCCTCTCCAGGCTGCGCTCATCCCTGCTGCTTCTGCACCTTTTCCACCACACTTTTTTTCTTACACTTAACTTTCTATGAATGTGCTATGATACAGCACTTTGAGAACATCCAACTTCTTTTGCATTTACCGTTTGAGGCTTTTGTGGGTCAATGATGGTTTTCTGCACAGGTCTGTCAGGTCAGCAGTCGTCCCCATGACTGTGAATTCTACTGAACTAGACTGAGGGACGGTTTAAAGGCTCGGGAACCTTCGCAGGTGTTTTGGATTAATTGCCTGATTAGAGGGTGACACCATATACAAGCTGTAAGCCATAATCATCGAATTTATAACAAATAAAGGCTTGAAATATTTTACTTTGCATGTAATGAGTCTGTATAATATATTGGTTTCATCTTTCAAGTTTGTTACTGAAATAAATGACCTTTTGCACGATATTTTAATTTTTCGAGTTTCACCTGTATGTGTTAACGTAGCATTTTAAAATGGTGTAAAAATGTTGTAAAGCCAACAAAGAGCATTATAATGTACTGATACATGTTTTTTACTAAGAATATAATTATTGCTTTTTTAATTACATTCTGAAATTCTGTGCCTGCTCATTAATTTTCTCATCAATACCAAATGATGAAATCAATTTCAGTTCAGATATTATTAATGCATCTGTCTTCTCCGATACTGTGAATATACAAACTTTTTAATAAATTTATATTTACAGTCCTGTACAGTCCCGGCTTACTCTCTGTGCATAAATATGCATAATATACATGAAATAATGTTAAAAAAATTACAAAAAAATTTACAAAGGTGAACTATGAACGTGACCTTGATTATTTGGAGCTGTATGGACTGAACTTTACACTAGTTGCTTTGGATTTCGTGTGGGAAAGATTTAACACATCCTAAATCACATGCAGAATTTTGGGATTAATCTTAATGATCAAAAATTAGGACTATATATGATTTTATCATTTATTTATTTCTTTTGTTTTGTCAGTGTGATTTTGAATTAATTTGAGATTAAAATTAAATGCAATTAAAAAACCATTTTTTATGGATAAGGGTTTTTTAAATAATAAAATACTAAGATAACTTTAATGAATAAAGTTCTTGTATGTATAATTTTAGCCTTTTATTTCAGTGGCCACAAGGCGGCGCATGCGCACAATGCGTCATTTCGTTTCGGGGTGGGAGGGGCTGGGGCGGTTTAACGCCACTGCACAATACGCATGCGCAGTTGTGTTGTCACGACCCGCCATCCTTCTGTCAGTACCCGCGTCTAAGCTAAGCTAAAACCGCTAATCATGAAGGCTCTTCGAGGAATGGTGAGCGGAGCCGTAAATGAGATTACCTCAGCTGTCAGCGGGCACAAAACCACCGCTGCCCGGGAGCACGTCCTTGCAGTCAGCCGGGACTACATCTCTCAACCGAGACTGAGTGAGCAGCCATTTTAATCACAACACAAAACCGATGATTAGGGGCTTTCAGCTAGCCAGATGCGGTCAGTGAAGGGCGCGTGTCAAAATGCTTTACTGAGTGCACTACCTAGGGTGGGACGTGATTTGTTTCACACTCTGCCTAGTGCACTTTGTTCGGAAAAATCGTGCTATTTGGAACGCAGCCGTTATTTATGTCCAGGTAGTAGAAATGATGCACTGAATGAATGAGGTCTGTGAAGGTGCCCCCCCTCCCCCCACTTTCTTAAAATTAAAAAAGCACCGCCATCCGTGAGTGTTATTATTATTATTATTATTATTATTATTAATAAGGTGTTAAGTAATTATAAAATGCATTTTCTGGCCCGTGACGCCCCCCCCCCCCCCCCCGCGTTAGCTCAATGAATGACAGATAACAAAAATACTCTCGATAAAATTATCATTTATTTTAAGATCAAAACAGAACATC
>JAOUQZ010070052.1:0-18668 GCA_028564935.1 Neosilurus hyrtlii
AATTCCAAATGTACACTATAGTCCCTAAAGCCCTTTACAGCATTGGGGGTTGAATAATTTTGAACACAACTGTACATGCAACAGGCTTTCATGGCCAGGAAATTGCACACAAGCCTAAGATCACACTGAGAAGTGTCAGCCGTAGTGATGTTAAACATGCTGCAACTGGTGCAATGGAAATGTTCTCTGGAGTGATAAGTCAACTTTACTATCTGGCAGTCTGCTTTACAAATCTGAGTTTGATGCAGATGTCAAGAGAACACTACCCACTGGAATGCATAGTGCCAAGAGTGAAGTCTGGTGGAGGAGGGCTAATGGTCCGGGGCTGTTTTTTCAGGGTTTCGAGCCCCTTAGTATCGGTGAAAGGTAATGTTAATGCTACAACATACAGAATTGTTCCATACAGGAAGTTCAGTAGAAATGGGACGTGAGACATTAATTGGAAGTCAGTCCTTATGCAAATTCCCACATCCACACTCAAAGTCTTGCAGAAAATCTCTCCAGAAGAGCGCAGGCAGTTATTGCAGCAAAGGAGGTACTGCATACTAATGCTTACGGTTCTGAAATGGGATGTCCAATAAGCTCAGATAGGTGTGATGGTCAGGTCACCATTTAACGTTAATAGGAACACCTGCTCCTTTATGGAGCTTTATGGACAGCAAATCATGTGGCAGGAGCACAAAGTACATATTACTGACGGAACCTGACATGACCTTCTGCTGTTGTAGCCCATCCACATCAAGGTTTGACATAGTGTGTGGTCTGAGATGTTTTTCTGCTCACTATAGTTGTAAAGAGTTGTAAAGATGTGACCAGAAATTAACATATTTCCTTACAAGAATGAGTTTAGTGATTCATTCAGACTTATTTTGTGGTGAAGGGTCAAATATGGTTTACTATATCCTTCCTGGCAACTAAACCTCATCTGGTTGGCTACCTCTGATACACAGTCTACAAGGAGCAAGATTGGACAGCAGGTTGATGACACACCCAAATGCGTCATCCATTGTGGACAGTAGTGGCTCAGTGGTTAACGTTCAGAAGATTGGGGATTCAAGCCCCAGTACCACCAGGCTACCACTGTAGGGTCCTTGAGCAAGGACCTTAACCCTCAGGTGCTCAGTAAGGTGTCTGTCAAATGGTGTAACTGTAACTGTTCTATGATAGTCTTGCTCAACACCCCCAAATTCTCAGCATGGCAAACATTGGGCCTCAATCACCAACTGTTCTTATGAAGAAATTCATACTTAAATTACACTTTCACTTTTATTCACCAATAATTTCTCATTTGGGATGTGATCACAGCTGCGTACAGAATCTACAAACATTATTAGTGTACTCTTATGCACATATCCGTGCCATACTGCTGTAGTTTTTTTTTACATTTTCTTCCATTTTTCTATCAGGGAACTGATTTTTTTTCTTTTTTTTGTACCATATTAAAATGTTTTAATAATTATTTTAATTATGCTTCAAAGCATCATACAGGTAAATATCACTCCATGACCTATCAATTATGTTAATTTGAAACCATGGCTTATTTAATAAATAATAATGCTATTTACACAGATGATCAGAGATCAAATACTTTTAAGACTGGCACAAAGGCATATTTATTTTTAGTAGAATAAATTATAGCTCATGCTCTTAGAAGAGAACTCATCTTTGAAGCTCACTCTGATTTATTTGTGGAGACCGACTTCTTTTCAAGGAGCTGTGCACCTCATATCCAACACTCCAAGCAGGTACCACCAGATGTTCAAGTACTGTCTGCCCTGGACTTTTTTAGACACAGGGACATTTCAGAGTGAGCTCGGAGACCGGGTGAGTATAATATCACGCATTTATCAGCTGCATTTTACCACAAGTCCTGGAGGGGGATTTCATTCAGTTGATGCTCTAACCAACATTGTAGGTGCAATTGACTACACACACGTAGGCACTCTCTCCTGATCATAACTCACTGTAAACAGTACCACTCAATTAATGTACAGACACTGGTAAGCTGCTTTACACAGCAGCGAAGTTGCAAGCATATAGGACAGCAGTTACAGTTACCAGCATCTCATGCTTGTGTTCAGTGATTTTTTCTTGGCCTCTGATTGGCCCTGCAGCAGCACTTCTATTTCAAAGGAGGTAAAATTCTTCCTCTTGTTAGATTCCAGGGCTACCATGGATTTGAAGCGTAGCTACTATTTCTGTCTTCATGAATATCTGCATGCGCACAAACCCCTATGTCCTTTAATGGGGATCCAGTGGGTGTTCACCTATACTAATTAGAGCAACTGGTACGCGCTTTCAGTTTTAGAAAACAATGGGATTCACCAGTCTCCGAACATAGCTACGAACAAATGCGAGGTTTAGTCAAATTAGTGGACTGAGATGAATTGCTATATAATGATGTCTACAAAGTCTCCACTTGCAGGCACATTAAAGCTAAGGCTGGCAATCTAGTTGTTGAGAGAAGCCTTCAACCCTTACATATCGATGCCTTTAGTGTGCAATCCAGAGTGTTGAGAACTGGAAGGGAAGTGTCACAGTGTCTGAATGCTTGACCACAGCACAAATTAGAATTGGTTTTGTGGTAAGGGAATCGAGTGTACACACAGCATTATCATAAGAGTGCTTATCAGAGTGAGGAGGTTCCATCTCCGTGGTGACTGAGGCTTGATGAAGGAGATGGGATTTTTTTCCAGAAATAAATTGAACCATTCCAAAACAATGAGAGCATCTAATGAGAGGTTACCATCTCTACAGGCCAGTTCAGTGATTATATTCCTGCTCAGCAGCCGATGAAACAGCGCAGGGGTTTGCCTCATTAAAGCAAGCCATTACCCACAGAGGTTGAAATTCCACAGCCATGTGATTTCCCAGTTTAAGGGTCAGTAGACATTCCGATGTCTCTTTGCACTCAGGAGGCTGGTTAAAAATACTACAAAACAGATTACTGAAGTGTTCATGTGACTGCGCAGTCTTCTTATATCCCATATTTAGCCCATGTACTGTCCCTTCTTGCTCGTTAACGATCAAGCAAGCCCAGGGTGAGATTCTGAGAAAAGGAATACATTATAGCGAACACTGGAACAAACAAGCTTGGAATTTGGACATACCTGTACATGGGCAGATAGACTCGGAAACAAACAACTCAAGCGTCAGAGCAGAGAGTCAGAGAGGCAAGCACTACTGTTTAGTATCATCAGCCAGGCTCCGTTAGAGAAGCAATACAGTTCACTGTATCTAAGGAACGGGTTATTAAGAAGCCTAACGTTGCCATGGTAAGAACTGAAATGAGGCATTAACAAATATAATTAACCATATATAATGTATATATATACATTTTTATATATATATATATATATATATATATATATATATATATAAAATATATAATTTTTTTTTCAGTATTTGTAGAGGAGGGGTGGGGGGTGGTAGGGTGGAAGTAGGATGGAAGAAGGGTGTACAATTGGTGTCTCTCATCCACTCAAGACAAATTAAATAAATAAATTCTCATCTCACTCACTCATCTACCAAACCACTTAATCATATTAGGGTTGCGGGGAGGCTGAACCCTTCTCAGCCGACTCTGGGCGAGGGCGTGATACCCCTGAACAACCCCAACCAGGCCAACACAGCGCAACACACACACAACCATTCACACTCACACTGACACCTTGGGGCGATTTAGAATAGCCAATTAGTTGAATATATTTAAATATAGGCGGCACGGTGGCATAGTGGTTAGCACGTCCGCCTCACAGCAAGAAGGTCCTGGGTTCGATTCCCAGCATAGGCGTTTCTGTGTGGAGTTTCATGTTTTCCCTGTGCTTGCGTGGGTTTTCTCTGGGTACTCCGGTTTTCTCCCACAGTTCAAAAATATGCACAGTAGGCTAATTGGCTGTTCTAAATCACCCCTAGGTGTGAGAGTGAGAATGAATGGTTGTGTGATTGTTGGCCCTGCGACGGCCAGGAGAGCTGTTCATGGTGTACCCCACCCTTGCCCAGAGTTGACTGAGATTTCCATTTATAAGCGAAAGAATAATAAATTCACAGAATTCAGAGGAAGGGTTTTGCGTAGAAAACATGCTCATACACTGCAAGTGTCCACGTGGAGATTCCTCCGAAGCCGCAGCTGGAGATGTGCAGCAGAGTGTGAAATGCTGCCTGGAGATATAGTCTTTTCTGACCAGTGTCTGAGTTCGTTTACATACCAACAACCCGACAAGTGTTTTAAATGTAGTGACGCACTTCATGAACAGCCTGCTCCAGAACACGCAGCACGTGTTCACCGAATGAACGTCTACCCAACATTAATGTAAGAATAAGTACAAATATGAATATGCGTACTTTAGAAATGGGGGAGGAGACCCACCTACGCACATACAGACTCCACATAGAAATGCCCTGGCTTAAGTGCTAACCATGACGCCACCATACCATTTTCTCAGCTTATACTGTGCAAAAGATGGGGCATCTCACCTGAACATCTCACCAGACTATCACAGGGCAACACACACACACACACATATAGACAATCAAGAATATCCAGTTAGGCTTTTGTGGGTGTCTTTGGGCTGTGGGAGGAAACCAGAGTATCCGGAAGAAACCCACACAAGCACGTGGAGAACATGCAAACACCACACGGAAATGCCACGGCTTATGTGCTAACCATTATAACACCATACCATTATCTCTGCTTATACTGTGCAAAGGTGGGGTACACCCTGAACATCTCGCCAGACTATCACAAGGCAACACACACACACACACATATCTAGGGGCAATCAAGAATATTGAGTTAGCCTTTTGTGGATGTCTTTGGACTGTGGGAGGAAACCAGAGTACCCGGAGGAAACCCACGCAAGAATGGGGAGAACATCACACGGAAATGCCTTCGTTTTCGCTTATGTGCAAACCATCATGCCACACACACACACACACACACACACACACACACATATATATATATATATACACTATTTTCTCCTATTTTTGCTCAGAACTGTATGTGTCCCATCATGACTCCCTATCATACCCCCCCCCCCCCCCCTTCAAACCCGGGCTTACAATAAACAACAGAATGTGTTTGCTGTATTAAAGCGGTTTGAAGTGTTCAGATGATCTGCTTTCCATGCGACATCCTTCGGAAGGCGTGATCTGATAAACGGCGAGGTGGCGGCTGTAAGCTGCACCACGTGACCAGTCGGTGAGAGTGACGTGACGCGGAGACGCTCTCCGCCAGAGCGCCGAGGCTCGCGCGCGCGGTGTACAGGAGAGAGAGAGAGCGAGAGACATAGAGAGACAGAAAGAGAGAGAGAGAGGGAGAGTGTTGGGATGTGAACCCGGAGCAGATTTTGGAGGGGCTTTGACTCCGTGTGCGGTGTTTTCACTCTGCTGGTCGTCATGTCCGCTTTGAACCGCGTGTTTTTCTGGGATTTTTAAGGACTCACGTGCGTTAATGGGTGATAACTAGAAGAGGAAGAGGAAGAGGAAGAGGAAGGCTGGCCGTTTTTAAAGGCTTTGCATTTATACACACAGCCGAGAATCTGGAGGATCCGGATCAAGAACCATTATTCACTAGGATTCGTGGATCCCTCGTGCACAGAGGACTATAATAATAATAATAATAATAATAATAATAATAATAATAATAATAATAATAATAAAATTACCCGTCATCCTCCAGCCCTGGAACCTGGTAAGGAAGCAGGTTTGATTCCAGCACTCACTCACTGGGAAGGAGTAAGATTTACACACACACACACACACACACACACACACACACAGATGTTTAATGTACACCTATGTACCTCCTGCAACTAGATCTGTGTAATTACTACGTAATTACTACGTAATTACACCTGCAGCCAGCGCTCTCAGCCCATGACAAGTACTGTTCTCACTGCACGTGCACGTGTCATGGGTTATACATAACATCATATACTCATTACAGTCAATTCACACCTGTACATCTTTTGTATTTAAAGGAACAGGGACGTAGTGCTGGTGGAATGGGTTCGAGTCCCATGTTCAAGTTTGCATGTCCGCCTCATGCCTTCCCTCTGGGTTTCCTTCCGGTTACTCCGGTTTCCTCCCTCAGTCTCAAAACATATGCGATCCAAATTGACCCTAGGCGTGAGAGTGTGTGTGAATGGTTCTGTGCGTGTTGGCAGTGTGATTGTCTGGCGAGCTGTTCAGGGTGTACCCCACCTCCACCGTTCGGCAAATGAATGAATGATCATACATTCATTTATTCATCTTTTTTTATCAAGTCACTTATTTGTGTGACGATAGAGGGAAGGTTGGAGCCTATCTCAGCCGACTTTGGGCCGGTCGCAGGGCTGACACACACACACAGCCATTCATACTCGCACTCACACCTAGGGGCAATTTGGAACAGCCAGTTAGCCTAATGTGCATGATTTTGGAGGGTGGGAAGAAACCGGAGGACCCGGAGGAAACCCACGCGAACTCCACAGAAAACACCCAGGACCTTCTTGCCGTGAGCTGGACGCGCTAACCCCTATGCCTCTGTGGCGCCCCACCGGGTTATCAAAGAAGACAATCATTTATTAGGCACTTGGGCATTTTTTACATTCACACGCATACAGTTGTATTTGTTTCTTGATCATAAGAAAGAGCTCGGGGTGTTTCTTTGTGGGGTTTGCATGTTCTCCCCGTGCATGTGTGGGTTTACTCCGGCTACCCCATTTCCTCACACAGTCCAAAAACATGCGCAGTAGGCTGTTTGGCGGCGCCAAATGGTTGTATGAATGTTGTCCGATGGCCTGGCGAGCTGTTCAGGGTGTACCCCGCCCTCGCCCGGAGTTGGCTGAGATGGGCGCCAGCCTCCCTGTGACCAAAATTAGGATATGATTTTTTATTTTAGGAAATGAATGAATGGGCCTCGTTTATTAAAATTAGATGCATACAAGTGGCGAAATCTGACTTTATAAGTAAAATTTTCCAATTCCTTGTTATAATGCAAATTATAGATTGTCAGCGAGCACATTAGTCAAATCAAATTAAGATAAGGGCGGCACAGTGGCGTAGTAGTAGGAAAGGAGGTTCTGGGTTTGATTCCCAGGCTCGGGTGTTTCTGTGTGGAGCATGCATGTTTTCACCATGCATGTGTGGGTTTCCTCCGGGTACTCCGGTTTCCTCCCACAGTCCAAAGTCGAGCATATTTGGCTTGTGTTAACCTTCAATGTGAGTGTGAATGGTTGTGTATGTAATGGCCCTATGATGGTCTGCCGAGCTGTTCAGAAACCTTCACCCGGTATCAACTGAGATTCTGCTATTCTAACATCCAGCCAATGAAAACGCTGTATTTTGATAATTGCTATTAAGTGTGAGTTTCCAAGCGTCTACATCTTTATAGATGAAGATTTGGTTCACGCAGGATAGCAGACATGATCTAGGTTTGAATTAGGAGTTTGCAGTAGGGTTTAATCTTTCAGCCCAACAAGATTTCGAACATTACTTGTTCAGATCTATTTCCGTTCAGAAACTCCACCAGATTTGGAAACTTTAAACTCCTTTGGTTATGCAAGTAAAAAAAAAGCTTGTGACGCAGCTCCTTTAAAGCTCACATCGACATCCAGATGATCACCCTGTCAGAATGCCGCACATCACAGTGCTGCTGCGATCATTTCTCAGACACTGAAGTGGAAAAAGCAGGAAAGATTCCCTCATATCACGCTACTGTGTGGCTCGATTACAGGTTTGCAGTTTTGTAACTGATGATGACATTAAAGGAGCCGTGTCACGATTTGTACCTAAATTCACTCGCATTCAAAAGTTGTGTAAGCATGTAACAAATGTCCAAAATATTACTCTACATTTGTTAAATAGGAGTTTAAAGTTTTCATACCCCACGTGAAATGGACTGCAAGGAGGACTTTTATAAAGAGTGCCCTGATTGGTTATGCACATAGCATTTGTGTGTAATACGTAACATGTTTAAGTGTTACACACTCTTGTTTCAACATAAATTACCATAAAAAGCAAAAAAGTGGTACTTTCATCCCGTGGATTACTAGCAGTGTGCTGAACTGCGAGGGTAAGCAGTTTTTCCCCAGAAGTGACGTCAGCGCTTTGGGTGGGGTTGAAATGTATCGTGGAGACAGTGAAACTTACATTCTAGTGACTCTCTGCCAGAGGTGTGCGTGATGGTAGGTCTAGAGTGGCCGATAATGTGTTATGCTACACAGGTCACTGACATAGCCCAGCCAATCCAATGAATTCACGTCACTGCCAGGCTGGAACAGCCAATCAGAAAGGCAATATGTCTCTGAGCATGCCTAGAGTCGTAACACTCGCACACACTTTAAAATTAGGCATGGACTGATGTTGCTGGAAGGAACCGCTGATGTTATACGTGATCGTTTTAAATAGCCAGAGACAATAATTTACCACAGGTACCCTTTATTGATGTCTACTATCCTTTATAAACCAATATATATGATTATGTGTTGTTCATTCAACCATGACATTGCCCCTTTAATCCGCAGGACAAATGTAAGAATTTATTTGGTTGGATTGTTTTTATCTTGTCGCAGTTTTCCATCATATTCCATCAAGTAAGCACACCGTCATCTTCTGTCTCTGCTGTCATGACGTCGGCGTCTGTAATACAAATGCTACTGATAGAAGTGCAACCCTAATGAAATGAAGCGATGGAGATTCAGGTCCTAGAATTTGTTCTACTTTCTTGCAGTGTAGGAAATGGCAGCTCATGTCTTCAGGCAACAAAAAAATTTGACAGTCTGTGCCTTTGAGACCTGCTCTGAAAATAAGGGACGTGAAAAACTCCTGAAGGTCATTTTGCTAGTGTGTGTGCATGTGTGTGTGTGTGTGTCTGTGTGTGTGTGTGTGGCATAGCATAGCGTAAAGACTCCGGCAGTCTGGATGGTTTTATATATAACTGAATGTGCACCTCTGATTTCTGCAGCCTGATCTCATTAAGCATGTCTAATTTCCAGCCTTGCAATCTCAGCATCTCTCAGATCCAACCATCATCATCATCATCAGCAGCAGCAGCAGCAG
This sequence comes from Neosilurus hyrtlii, assembly GCA_028564935.1. Lineage (NCBI taxonomy): Eukaryota > Metazoa > Chordata > Actinopteri > Siluriformes > Plotosidae > Neosilurus > Neosilurus hyrtlii. Next base: position 9,046 of record JAOUQZ010070052.1, read on the forward strand.
TGATTTTCATTAGCCTTGCAGTTTCATGTGGCTTGTGCTATTACTGTAATCGAATGTCAATTTCATGTTAGAATGTGGTCTGTGGGTATTTTTTAAAAACATTTAAACACCCAGAAATGATGCTGGCGGCGAGATGGACGCTTCAAAACATCACATGGTTATCTAAGCCATGGAACGGCCGGTCATGCTAGCATTTCATTATACAAAGGATGATGAGACATGACTGTATTTGTAACCAGTGTGTATTCTCCATTATAATAATAATGATGATAATAATAATAATAATAAAATACATTTTATTTCTAAGGCATTTTTCATTAATAACAAATAACAAAGTGCTAATTATCATCCAGTATTCATAATCCATAATTATTATCCATTATCCCAAACACCCACCCCTCTCGTCTTTGTGTCTTTAGTCTAATGTTGCTGTTTATTACGATACGATAATGGTTACAGAAGCAACTTTGGGACCGAAAGGTCGCTGGTTCAATTCCCAAACTTAGGTGGCCTTGAGCAAGGCACCTAACCCTCAACTGCTCTCCAAGCGCCCCCAATGAGTGTGGCAGCCTGCTGCTCTGAGTGTGTGCTCACTGTTTACGTGTGTGTGTATGTGTGTGCTCACTTTGGATAGGGTAAATGCAGAGGCAATGCATGAGACAGCTTAATATGACAGACAGCTAGTACAAGGACCTGTCAGAGAAACATTGTACGGAATATGACATTAACTGAACAGTGACCCTGGTAAAAAAAAAATTTTAATCTGATTGCACATTATGCTTTAATTCGTAAAAAGAGATCAGCTATACAGTGGTTAGCACGTCTGCTCACAGCAAGAAGGTCCTGAGTTTGAGTCCTGGGCTAGGGCGTTTCTCCGTGGAGTTTGCATGCTCACCCCATGCCTGGTTTCCTCCAGGTGCTCCGGTTTCCTCCCACAGTGCATGCACATTAGGCTGCTTCAAATAGCCAGTAGATGTGGACATGAGCGTGAACGGTTGTGTGTGTGTTGGCCCTGTGATGGTCTGGCAAGCTGTTCAGGGTGTTCCCCGACTTTGTCCAGACTCGTCTGAGTTAAGCACCAACCTCCATGCGACCCTAGTAGTAGGATTAAGTGGTTCTGCAAATGAGTGAGTGAGATACACTGTAGCCAGTAAGTTGTGTGTCCTTGCAGAGCGTTAATGATGTGTTACTGTGCCAAAACTATCAAGAGCACTTATCAAATTCATGGTGACACCACTGACATCCATGGATTGGAGTCTGGGAGCACATAATGAGCGCTGCTCTCGGGGTAAATAAGATGGGATTTCTGTCCACACACACAGAGAGAGAGAGAGAGAGAGAGAGAGAGAGAGAGAGAGAGAGAGAGAGAGAGAGACATCATGAACATCTTTGGGATCATGTACACAGACACCAGCAGTTCATAATGCCCTCTAGGCGAATTCAGCTGCCCTGTGATGTACAAGGAGCATTTGGAAATGAATTCTGGCTTCAACGAGACTATACTCAGTGTAAGATTTGTGTATATCTGCTTCTGAGTAAAGGTCACCGCTGCGCCTTCAGGAACTCTGTCAGCACAGATGAAACGTGATGTAATCCTTTTATGATTCACTTTGTAATGTAAGAAAAAAAACCCTCATTGTTAAGCTTGAAGGACTTTATGATGAGATGGCTGGTGGATAGGATCTGGTGAATTTATTGCTTTTTTTTTTACGCTTTCCAGTGCTGAGTAGGCTAATTGGCTGTTCCAAATCTCCCCTAGGTGTGAGAGGGAGTGTAAATGTAGGTGTGTTGCCCTGAAATGGTCTGGCAAGCTGTCCAGGGTGAACCCCGCCCGCACCCAGAGTCGGATGAGATAGGCACAGCCTAGGATTAAGCGGCTTAGAATATTAATTTATATATATTATATATATAAAACATTATTAAGTTCCTTACTGTTCCTGCCTTAATGATTTAAGGTCACTGATTTTAGAAAATGCTGTTTGTTGAGCTACCTTACACCCAACCCTTGTGAAAAATAATTGCTCGGACCCTCTGGCGATGGTGTAAGTGTGTAGCATTTATTATTAGCTATTTGCTTCTAAATGCCAGAGGCCAAGAAAATGAATGACAAAACTTTCTACTGCACTCATACTGTGTCTGTCTTTGTCACTCTTACTTCCCATTCTGCACCCATGATGCATTGGGAAATTTTTGTGCTTTCTGTTGTAAGGCATGTTTTTACCCAAGAGGGTTGCAAACCCTGTGCAGAACCTGTCGTACTGTGTCTACTGCATACTGAATGTTTTTACTACAATACCCATAATGCAGTTTACCTAAATCATAACACTGTATCAGTACGTCTGCTGCCACTCCTAGCATGTTCGATAGTATACACAGTGGATAATAAAATTCTTAGAAGGACATGACTTTAAAATTAAAAAAAAAGCTCTAAGGCCATAGTCATGGATTATTGCTTGCAATTTTGCCCCACGTCTGTCCTGTGTCCATCCCCTGTCCGCACGTTGCTGTATATAGAACTAACTCATTCACATTTTGCCCGATTGTCTCATATTCACGGTGGAATAGTGGTTAGCAGGTCTACCTCACAGCAAGTAGGTCATGGGTTCGAGTCCAAGGCACAGGTGTTTCTATGTGGAGTTTGAATGTTCTCTCCATGCTTGCTTGGGTTCCATCCGAGTACTCCGGTTTCCTCCTACAGTCCAAAGTCATGCACATTTGGCTGTTTCAAATTGCCCCTAGGTGTGAGTGAGAATAGTTGTTTACCCCACCTTCGCCCATTGTCAGCTGAGATTGGCTCCAGACGCCCGGCTAATTGTAGGATTAAGCGGTTCTGCAATTGAGTGAATAGGTGTCCGCGCGTCGCTGATTTGTTGAAGGATAAATGTTTCCGAAAATATATGAAAATGAAAAAGAAATGGATCCATAGTCGTGCTCAAGGTGGCCAGACCTTCTGTCTAGCTGTCAACACTGATAGATCTGTTTCATTACTGACTGGCTTGGAATCTTCAGAGTGTAAGGTTACAGAGTGTTTATTAACGCAGACAGGTATAATGACAAGGCCAGTCAGACGTTGGTATTATCACAGGCTAGCAGAATTCTGGTTAAAGTGTAGCCTAGATCACTAATAATAAACAATAATCCGAGAAGGCTCCGACAGGTGGGGTAAGAGTTTACGTCTGAGGCTGCGAATAAGGAAGCTCATGTGTTGCTGTGTTGGGGGTTAGGAGTGAGTCGACAGACGTTAGCGCTGATAGTACCATGTGGGTGACGGTATGACATCATCTCTCACTTACTCTAAGGTTATAAAGTATCTGGTGAATGTGTTCTCTATGGTGCTTTTGCGCTCTGATGTATATGTCCGGTGTGGATTTTTTGTTGTATTGTATTCATAGTCATCTGCTCATTGTTGTGGTGTGTCAGAAAGCAGCTTTAAGCCATTAGCACAAGCCGGCGTGGCATCCATAAATAACTGCAAACTAAATTTAGCCTCATGTGGGCTTGATGTTGAGCATTGTTGAGGGTCGTTGACTTCCAGCATTATCTGTGTAGACAGCAGCTCTTGGCCTGTCACAGTTAAAGAGGAATTGAATGTCACCAAGGAGATGGACGTTCTGAGCTTTTTATTTCCATGGCGATCAGTTATATAGTAACTGCTGGCTTTTCTTAGCCTGGGCTTGAGAGATTGTGAACGCTGTACCAGAACCTTTATATGTTGCTGAACGAGGACACTTGAAATCTATAATTTCTTTGTTCTTTACTCATTTATCCATCCATTATCTGTACCATGTATCCATCAGGGTTATATGGGTTATGGGGGTGCCTTTTTTCAGCTTCTCATCACCTTTCGTTGCCGTCGCTCTCACTTTTAAAATAGCTAGCTAAAAACAAAATGCTTCTTCTTTTGTGGAACAGAAATATATTTGCATGCACTGGAAAACACTGTGCAGTATATTTACCTTTCAGGGGTATAATCATCATCATCATCATCATCATCATTTGCTAAACCATTTAATCCTACTACTAGGGCCACAAAATGCCCTCAGCTGACATGGGGCAAAAGGCGGGGTACACCCTGAACAGCTCACCAGGCCATTTGTCTGACCATCTATTCCCACTCACTCTCACACCGAAGAGGAACAGCCACTTAGCCTAATGTGCGTGTCTTTGGACTGTGGGAGGACACTGGAGTACCAGGAGGAATCCCACCTAAGCGCAGGGAGAACTAACCACTGCACCACCATGCTGCCCTAGGGATATCATCTTTTATAAATGTTCACTGATCGAAACATGGTGGCACGGCGACAGAGTGGTCAGTACTTCCACCTCGCCGCAAGGAGGTCCTGGATGTTTCGGTGTGGAGTTTGCATGTTCTCCCAGTGCTTGCGTGGGTTTCCTCTGGGTCCTTCGGTTGCCTCCAACAGTCCAAAGACACACACATGAGGGTAACTGGTGACTCACAAAGGGGGGTGTGTTTAAAGTGCAGGGCTTTTCTTAAAGCTTATCTGGCCAGGATCACATTTACGTGGGTGCTGGGGTGCGTTTCGATGTTGTGGGTGCTTCTCTGGGATTTTATCTCCATCAGGATTGGTCGGGGCTTTTTTCCCCTCCTCTGAGGGAATTCCATTTCTTGTATTGGAGGAAAAAGATGTTTGACTACTGCTACTATCCATATTTGGTTCTGGTGCTTGAATGCAGCAGAGAGGTTGCTGTGTATGTTTACTTGTCACTGTGTTTATCACTCACTGACCCTCAGTGTTCTAATGTACCCGGAAACTAAAGTGCGTACAAAACACCAGACGTTGAAGACTTGATGAGAGAATTTCTGAACGTAGGCCTAGTACACTAGCACACTAGCACTAAAGTGGTTTGCTTGGTGGAAGTGTTTTTAAGTACTGGGGCCTCCGTTTATTCAAGATAAAGAGAAAGTTTTTGCTTCTCAGTCATCAGGCTGTCACGGTATTGTGATGGACTGCATCTGTGTCCACATTTATATTTTGTCTGGGCTGTATCTCATGAACTGTATACTGCACAGGCTTGTCATTTTCTCTGTTTGACCTTTGACCTTCTCACAATGACCTTGACCTTATAAAGTTTGTCTGAGTTATTTCTCAAGCACTGCTGGGCGGATCATTCTGAAATTTTGCATGCAGCTTTCCTGTGGTATGTACTGGTGCATAAGCTTTTCAGTTATTCCGTCTGACCTTTGACCTTGTCACAATGATCTTGAAGCTTGTATATTTTGTCTGGACTATTTCTCAAAACTGCTGGGAGGATCATTCTGAAATTTTGCATGCGGGTTTCACATGGTATGTACTGGTTGCGTAGGCTTGTCAGTTTCTGAGTTTGACCTTTGACCTTGTCACAGTGACCTTGACCTTATAAATTTGTCCAGGCTATTTCTCAAGAATGGCTGGGCGGATCATTCTGAAATTTTGCATGCAGGTTTTCTTTGGAATGTAGGAGTGCAGAGGCTTGTCAGTTTTTCAGTTTGACCTTGACATTATAAATTTTGTGTATACACTACACATGGCCAACATACAGTGACTGTATGACTACGCCATACTTGGCCGAAAGGGTATTGCTGTCCCCTTTGTCGTCTGTCTGTCTGTCTGTCTGTGCGTCCATCATGATAACACTACAGCCTCTAACAATTCACCTATCATTCTGAAATTTGGTTACCAGATGTATCTTTGCAGCCTCCATACATCTATTTAAAATGAACTCTCTGTGTTAATTATTACAGTAATTATAACACTTTAATTCATTAATTAACTATGAATAGCTATGTTTTCATAGCGTTCTTCCAACAACAAGATTGTGTACTGCAGTAGCAGTGTGCACTCACTATGTGCTTCTCTTGTATATATGTATATGTATTAAATTCAGTAACAAGATTAAGATACGCTATCGGCCGCATGGGTTACACGGGTCACATGGGTGTTTTTTTAATTTAATCAAAGTGCCGCTTGTTCCATTCAAACGGTATTGCATCAGTGTTTTTTTTTTTAGTGAATGTCCCACATTTATACATCCTCGCCGTGACATTGAACAAAGGACAATGTTTTTTTCAAAGCCACACTATCTAGTTACCATGGAAACGTAACATAATTTAGTAAAAAGAGCACTGACACAAGAGTGAGAAAGCTAAGACACTGAATTCATAAAAAAGTCAATGCTATTTTGACATTTTCATACATTTTCTGCATGTTAGTACTTCAGAGATGACTAATGTGTCTTGAAACAGATCTTTAAAACAACTAAATATTAAGATAATGTACAGTAGCAGAGAGAGAGAGAGAAAGAGAGAGAGAGAGAGAGAGAGAGAGAGAGAGAGAACATGCCATTTATAAAAAAATATATGTATGCTTTCTAGTGTCATATCTTTACTTAATATACGTTGGAGTAGTAGTGAGCACATCCTCCTCACAGCAAGAAGGCCCTGGATTCGAGCACCGTCTCCGGCGAGGGCATTTCTGTGTGAAGTTTGCTTGTTCTATCTGTGCTTGCGTGGGTTTCCTCTGTGGGTCTGGTTTCCTTTAGCAGACCAAAGATGTGTACATTAGGCTAATTGGACCAGAGCGGGCTGAGATGGTCTCCAGTTCCCCACCCTCTTTTACCGAGGTAAAGGATAAACCTCTCACAGTAAAGATTGTGTGTTTTACTGGCCAATGACAGACGATCTCTAACAACAGACACGAGACTAAATCATAGGTCTTGATTTGTCATTACCTCAGATATCTGGCACGGTGGCAAATTTTAATAAGAATAATTCCATTAATAAGTTTAAAAATGATTTTCTGAATGGGTTTATCTTTGACCAATTGCAAGCTGTGATAGAAATATATACGTATAGACAAAATATTTACGTGGGTTGAGGTTTTTGTTGGATTGCTGTGATATGATTGGATCATTGCACAAAAATAAATGACTGGTGGAGCGAACACACGCGTTGACTGACTTTTCACGTGTTTTGGCTACTCGGACACGCATGAAGATGACGATTAACTTCCAGTTATCTAATTCGATCCCGGCTTTAGACCTATTGGAAACTTCCTGTCTATGTAAATATGTAATGTCAGCAGAATGGTAGCAGTGGAGGTACATACAGCACTAAGAAAGGTTTTAAACAGAACAGAAAGTCAAGAAATCGAATTATGTACACTAATAGACAACACAGACGAGAGTTACACTTGACTCCTTTGGCCAAAAGGGATGTGATTAGATTTATATAAAGTCAATTATACAATGATTAGTTCCTGTCTAATAATTTGATTGGACAAATGGTGTTCCAAGAGTACCGATGTTTAATGTAACAGCATCGGTACACTTAACTGTTTGTGCTACAAGAAACAACACATCTACTAGGAAATTGTTACATCAGCTAGAAATTCACTGAGAAATTTAATCAGGCCAAAAATGTGACAAATTCTTCGTTGACCCAAGACCCACATTTGGTTTAAATTTTCCATCCATTAGTTTTCAAGTTATCGTGGTCACAGATAGCCAGAGAGACACACACGACCATAATCTTTCACAACCTGCTCATAACCTGCCCCCTTGGTGGAGGCGTGGCCACACACATAGCTTTATCCAGCTATGGCTTCTATGGGAACTATGTTGGCCAAGTTGTGTCTGAAGCGTCGGTGTCATGCCACTTAGCGGCAGAGATGCAGGCAGATGCACTTGCAGATAAAATGGTGGCTTTTTTAAAGAACATGTCCAAAGCACAGTCCAGAATCCTTGTCAAAAACAGGCCGAGTTTAATCAATCAGGCAGACAGATAAACAATGGCAAAAACACTCATCAAAATGAAAAGGCAGCCAAAGGTCAAAATACTGAGCGCTAAAATTGACAACAAAAGCACTGGTTATGAGACACAGGAGCGGTGCATGTGCGAACAGAACCCTTTTATAGAGTTATTTAAAGGTAATTAGTGGAATGGGAACCAGGTGTGCAGAGCACGTGACGGAGTCGTGTGAAAGTCGTGTCAATAGTCAAGTGACTGAGATTGGTGTGGTGGATGCTGGGAAGTGTAGTGCAAGTTCTGAGCATGCTGTAAGGAAGCTGTGATAACCAGTTAGGTGATGTTCATTGTGTGTTTATACTGTAGAACTGTACAGGATTTAAAAAAAAAGTTAGCTTCTTACCTATAGCTCAATCGCAGCTGTGCCGATATATTGCTTGTGTGATATTCCTTAAAAAATAAGCTCCTGTGTTGGCATGACTTGAAAAGATGACGATAAACCTTGATGTGATTATTCACTTCAGTTGGCAGACTTCAGCGGGTTCCATCATAGTATCACGTTCACAAACATTTTGTTTCCTAATTAAGATACTGAGGAAGTCCTAAGAAGTACCACACCTACGTTTTACTTTGTTACAGATAAAAATGGAGCAGCACAAGCAGAGGAATCCTGACGTCCACTCAACTTCAGAAAATCCAGAAACAACTACAGGGGACTCCACTCTGTTTCCAGACTCAGAGAGCTGTCCCTCTGCACCCAGCAGTTCACCTGCAGTTCCGGCTAGGCCAAAGAGGCCACAGAGGTCCCCCTGTGTAGACATATCCACTGACATATCGAAACGCGAGGTCCCAGATGGTAATATATTGAGTCAGAAGAAAGTCAACTCTTCTACTCCCAAAAAGGCTAACATACCATCAGGTCCAGTACAGCAACTCCATGATGACAAACCCTGTAGACCATCCACATTGGGTGGACATGGCGCTGCGGCAAGGAGCCACATCTCCATGAGAGCTGCTTCGCTTCCTCAAGCACCATGCTACAACCCGCCACTGTCAGATCCGACTGTTCACCCTCAGAGGGCATTCTCCGTTGCCGGAACAGATGATACAGAGCCACAAAGTGGTGAGGATTTCAGGTAATCACAAGCCATATTCTACTGTAAACAACATTTTAATGCTATCGTGTTCTGCCCTGGCCCTGTGGTTGGGGGTTCAAGTCCCACTATTACCGGAATATCACTGCTGTCATCCCAGTGCCGCTAACTAGGTTATCAAAGGCCGGCCATGTCTCTCACTGTCTGTGGTGAGAGGCATGCAATAGAACCATTGCTGATTTTCATCAAGAGTAGCTGCATAGCCTTCAGTGTGTTTCTGCCCTGCGATAGCCTGGCGAGCTGTCCAGGGTGTACCCTGCCCTCGCCAGCCTCCCCGCGAACCTAATTAGGATTAAATGGTTCAGAAAATGAATGAATGAATGAATAAATGGCACAGTGGTGTAGTTGTAAGCACATTCGCTTTGAGTACCGGTTTGAGTTCTAGGATGAGAAATTTCTGTTTAAAGTTTGCATGTTTTCTCCGTGGTCTCCGTTTGTGGGTTCCCCCCGAGTACTCCAATTTTCTCCCAAAGTCCATTGACATGCGTGTTAGGCTAATTGGCTGTTCCAAATTGGCCCTAGGTGTGAGTATGAATGGTTACGTGTGTGTATTGGCCCCTCAAAACTCGTTCATGGTGCATGCTGCTTTCGCCCAGTGTTGGCTTAGATAGGCTCCAGCCTTCCCACAACCTACAAATGAATGGGTAAGAAAACATGTTCAGAATATATATATATATATATATATATATATATATATATATATATATATATATATATATATATAT
>JAOUQZ010070140.1:0-18654 GCA_028564935.1 Neosilurus hyrtlii
AATAATAATAATAATAATAATAATAATAACAATAATAATAATAATAATAATAATAATAATAATAATAATAATAATAACAATAATGGCAATAACAATAATATTAATAATAATAGTAATAATAATGGAAATGAACAAAATTTTTATTTTATGCTTAAATGAGGTGATTTTTTAGGCAATTTGACAAAATTAATATTTTGCACAAGGCGGCATGCATAGTGGCGTAGTGGTTAGCATGTGTGCCTCACAGCAAAAAGGTCCTGGGTTCGAGTCCTGGGCTCTGTGAGGGTGTTTCTGTGTGGAGTTTGCATGCTCTTACCGTGCCTGGTGGGTTTCCTCCGGGTACTTCGGTTTCTTCCCACAGTCCAAAGACATGCACTTTAGGCTAATTGGCTGTTCCAAATCGCCCCTAGGTGTGCGTGTGAGTGTGAATGGTTGAGTGTGTGTTGCCCTGTGATGGACTGGCGAGCTGTTCAGAGTACCTCAAATTCGCCCACTGTCGACTAAGATAGACTTCAATGGACTCGCTCTCTTTCTCTCTCTCTCTCTCTCTCTCTCTCTATGTGTGTGTGTGTGTGTGTGTGTTTTCAAGTGCTAAAAACATTTTTTGTTTCTCCCCAGCTCTAAATCATCTCCACTCAATTTGCACAGTTCATTCAGTTGGGTAGAGGCTGGAAAAGATGGAGCTGTGGAATGGGCACATCTAAGAAATGTTATTATTATTATTTTTTAAGACTAACCTCCCAAAAAATGGTGGTTAGCAGCACTGGACCATGGAAGAGCAATATCATCTTGCAGTATTTATTTCATGGTACAGTGTCCAGTAGGAAATGTAAAAGTGCATGCTTTATTTTACTAGGTTCGCAGCCGACACTAGGTGAAGGCGGCGTACACCCTGAACAGCTCTCCAGGCCATCGCAGGGAAACACACACAACCCTTCACACTTACACTCACACCTAGGGGAAACTTGGAACAGCCAGTTAGCCTACTGTGCTATTTTAGTAGGAAAAGATGCATTTCTAAACATCAAATATTTTCAGGTGTATACATTTTTGTTCACGTTTTTGTTCATTTTTGTCTCATACAAATGATACTTTCTCATATAAAACGTGCACAGTCTCATACAGAAGCGTGCAATTGCTATGTATTGACAAGATGTAAATCAATAGATTTGTTTGCACCGCTGTCAAGGGAATAAATGACATCATATGCAAATTGATTCATTGACCTGAAGCTTGTCTCGGCTGTGAGATATTTTGTTAGCCAGCATGAGTGCAAAAGTCACATCAGTAACACTGGAATTATCCTATGACACAATTAACAATCATTCACGAGGGTGGCACGGTGGTGTAGTGGTTAGCGTGTCTGCACCACAGCATTTCTGTGTGGAGCTTGCATGTTCTCCCTGTGCTTGCATGGGTTTCCTCAGGGTGCGCCAGTTTACCTCCCACAGTCCAAACACATGTGCATTAGGTCAACTAAGGTGGATGTCGCTAAATTGTCCCTGAGATGGACTTTTCAATTCACCAAAATTTGTCAAGCATTTTGCTTCTACATGGGTCATTTTATTCAGTGGATTATTAGCAGTCGTTTTTCTCCGGAAGTGACATCAACTCATTGGACAGTGAGACGTCACACGTTGTAGTGACTCTGAGGACGAGAATGCTGCCAGAGGTGAGTGTGGCGGTAAATCCAAAATGGCTTACTCAGCTAACGTTTTGCTAAGTCGGCTTTCCCGTTGTCAGTTGGTTTAAAAACAAAACAAAATATTTTCCGTGATTTCTGTGCTTGTTGTTTGTGCAGCTCAGAACTGGCCCATAATGTGTAATGATGCACATGATGCTCAGTGACGTAGCCCAGCAAATCTAATGAGTTAGCGTCACTACCAGGCTGGAACAGCCAATGCGGAAGGCAGCGTGTGGCATGCCTAGAGTCTTAATACTCATGTGCGCTTTGAAATTGGGCTTCAACTGATGTTGCCAGAAGGAACCGCTGATGTTATACATGATCGTTTTAAATAGCTAGTAACACTAATTCACCACAGGGACACTTTAACATTGTCACAAAGTTTTAAATATTTAAAACCACTTTAATAAAGAGTATACATATTTTTTTATAAACCATACACATCCCCAATGAGCAAGCCCGTGGTGACGGTGGCAAGAAAAACTCCCTCAGACGACACGAGGAAGATACCTTGAGAGGAACCAGACTCAAAAGGGAAACCCATCCTTGTTTGGGTGAAACCAGATAAGAATACAAACTATGTAGAAGAAACTTCACTAGAGTTTAACATGAAGTCTAGTTGGTTATGTTATGACTATAATGGGAATTGTAGTCCTAAATCATTTCAGTAAATGAGTTTATGTCACCAACAGTAAAAAGTCATCTTCACAGGTCCTGTGTGCAGATTTAGGACCATATAGATCATCATCAGCAGGAGCGAGGGGCTTCTAAGATCAGAACTCCAACCAGTAGTAGCATATCAGGACAGATCACAGGATTCAGAGAGCAGGAGGATCATGATCACTGGTATCTCAGAAGTAGCATGTGTACCTCAACAAAAATATAATGACATGCCTATGTTCTAGGATGATACTTTAGGATATACTGAGTCAAACATGTTTGTTTCTTGTTTAACAAACATAATAAATACTTTAAACAACAAAGGCAGTAGATCCCAATTACAAAGAAAACTTGTGAGATTATTTGTATCATTAAAAACCAAAATAGCCAAGAAACCCCATCACTGGGCATTAATCCGACACTAACAAAACACTAGTGGCATCCTTACCTGAGAGTTAAGATGAATAAAGGCGTTACTGTGTGTGTGTGTGTGTGTGTGTGTGTGTGTGTGTGTGTGTTGTTGGGGAGTAGTGAAGAAAATGACCACTCTGACTCATGTTTTATTCAGTGTGCTTAACTAAGACATACATGCCAAGGCATCTTGAAAACAGCGGCATATGATGGATATATGTGAGTTCAGAGCTCTCCTGGGTTTACACAGTGCATCGTCGGCACACAACAGGAAAAGCGGGCATCTCAGCAGTACTGTCAATCAAAACTGCTGACTGGAAAGAGAAGCTGGAGTCCCCGGTGCAGGAAGAGTAGAGTGATCTGACACCTAAGCGGGAAACACCTTAGCATTTAATAATTCATACGATTTTGGACTTAAAGACCTAATGTTCAGAATTCTGAAGTAGATTTATACACTGCCTCAAAGTGACACTTGGTATAAGATCCAATTTTTCTAGAAGAATCAGTTGAGGTATTGAAAAACTTCTTTTGTTTTCCAAAAATACGCTGTGTTGCTAACAGTGTAATCAACATTATATATTTTTTAGAAGAAATAGGGCTTTACCCCAAAATATATTAAATAACTAGAGACACCACAGAGAGAGAGAGCTAAGGTTTTCACATTTGGACCAGTTCTCACTGTTTAAACAGCATTTTTTCCTGGTTTGCAGACGTCCGAGATCGACACACAGACAGAAAAGCATGAGAGCCCATAGTGGTACATTTACAGCATATATGCACATTCAGAACTTTTTTCCATCTCATTTTCTGAACCATGTTACCGTATATTCTGGTCACGGTGAGTATAGCGCCTGTCCCAGTCAAGTCTGGGTGAAGGTGACGTACACCGTGAACAGTTTGCAAGACCATCGCAGAGCCTATTTTTCATTTAAACCACAAAACGATGCCCTGAGTATTGCCCAACATTTAAAAGAACTTCAGTACTGATAGTCTTTGGAAATTAGCTGGCTGTGTATAAGCTTTAATAGCCAAGTAGGGGGGCAGCCATGGCCTAATGGTTAGAGAAGCAGGCTTGGGATCAAAAGGTCGCTGATTTGATTCCCGAACTGGCAGGAAAAATGGGCAGCAGCATCTTTCCTTCCTCAACCTTCATGGATAAAGTGCCTTTGAGCAAGGCTTCTAACCGCCAACTACTCTCTGGGTGCCGCACTGTGACTGCCCACTGCTCCAAGTGTGTGCGGGTTAAATTCAGAGCCAGATTTTCCTTGCGGGATTAATATAGTTTATGAACTTCAAAATCAAAATCTAAAACGTAACGTATCAAAGGCATGACGTTGTCTTGTTTTAAGATGAGATACTCCATGTACAGTGTTTAAGTTTATGATCTGTCACTTAACTTCATTTTTATGGGGAAACTGATACTGATGTATTTTTTAATACTAATAACTTTTAATAACTATACATCCTGGCTGGGCAAAAAAAACAAAAAAACAAAACAAAAAACAAGTCGCACTCTAATATCAGAGCATCTAATCTCCATGGCATTGTTGCTCCAGTTGGTCCGGTCGAGGCTCAGCAACATTAATGTGGCAATAAAATGAAGTCAGTTGATGACCGGAATGTACTGAATTAGCAGGTTATCACTTAAATGGACTTTTTCTTCCCTGATGGCACAGATATAAAATGGGGACTCGGATAAGTGAGTGAGTGGTTCAGGGAACACGAGGAATCTTTTCCAGATATGTACTCCACCCTATTGAAAGTTTTCAAGGTGTGTGACTTTATGGAGTGGTTCAGTTGTTCCCTCATCGATTCAAAACGTCGATGAGAAATGAACCTGACACTGGAGGGAAATAAATGTAAAAGTCTTTTTTTAAATAATGGCTTGACGATTACGTGCTGTACGCAAGGCTAAAGGCGGAACAACAACATATTCATGTGTGCAACTTTTTTTGGCAGTGTATTTATATATAATCTAAACACAATTTGTAAATAATGTATATTAAGCTAGTTAATTAGCCCTTAAAACATATTCCGACTTGTATATGTATGGGTGAATTTCCCCTCCTGATTCATTCTTAAATTATCTTTTAAATGTAAAATATATTGTGGGATGTATCGTGTATTGGGAAGACCATTTAGTGGTACACTCATCAATTTTTTTAAATGCAGATATATACAAATACAAACATAGACATGTATTGCAAAATTGATGTTAACTGAGTCTGACATAAATGATAATATATTAATATTACTATGCACAGTATGTGAGTGCACAGTGTCATTAAAGCTAAAAGTTATATACCAATTACTCAGAAACTTACAGTCTGACATTCATGTAGATATTTCAATAAAGATTTTGTGTAATTTTAAGTTCTCCATATAAGATGTTGTCAGTGATAAAAGTTGCAAGGGAATTTGTTTGTCTTAAATAAGAAAGGAATGCAAAATAGAAGTATTTTCACCAGCGTCCACCCTACAGTACAATATATATATTATAATTCAATAATGTCCACCATTGTTAATTTTTCCCTAGAAGAAAAAGTTTTTAGCTCTAGACTTTGTTTTTTTTTTCCTTTTATATGGTTGAGTTGTAGCTGTGGTGGGAATTTGCTGAAAGCTGGTAACCTTCCCCAAGAATAAGAACAAAGTATGAAACTTTCACTTGCATACATTTTTTTGTCCATCCTCTGGGATCCACACCTATTCTGAATCTCAAACAAAGCACTGCAACTATGGAAGCCCATTTCTGCCACTAGAGAAAAGAAATCGGCTTATAATGACCATTAGGAGAGAGCTAAGTTGTATTTATGAGTTAGTAAGTCATAATTATGAGATGCTATGACATAATTTTGAATTCGCTTTCTCTCTCACTCATCTGCCAAATCACTTAATCCTGCTAGGGTCATGGGTAGGCTGTACCTGTCTCAGCTGACTCTGGCCGAAGGTGGGGTACACTCTCACACCTTACTTGGTGCAACCTAGGGTCAATTTGAAACAACCACTTAACCTAATATGCATGTCTTTGGACTGTGGGAGGAAACCGAACTAAACAGAGGAAACCCATGCCGTCATGGGGAGAACATGCAAACACTATACAGAAACGCACAAGCCTAGGGATTCAACCGAGGACCTTTGTGCAGTGAGGCGGACGTGCTAACCACTACCCCACCCTGTAATTTTGAGTTAGTAAGTCGTAATTATGACTTAGCATCTCATAAGTATAAATACACTCAAGGAGTGCAGACCTCCACCAAGGTAGTTCAATCAGTAAAATTTTCAATCCGGGCTTTATTAATAGATGATATGGTATAATGATGCATGTTCCACAATTATTTTTGAGCTCTGTATTTTTTCTACTTTTGCATTGTGGGTAATTTCTGCATCCTTTCCCTATCGTGCAATATTAAAAATTTCTTTAAAACCCTTCTAGATCTGAATCTGGATCATGCCCTGTAATTTAATCAGTTATTCATTTGCCCAGGGCCAATATTCGGGGGCATTTTCCTGGAAATCTGTGTATTGGATTTTGAGTTATCATTGTCACACACACACACACACACACACACACACACACACACACACACACACACACACACACACACACACACATAGACAGACAAACATGACTAATACTTCCCCCTTTGTGAATGTAATCATCACTTACCAATTCATAATTATGACTTAGCGATCTCATAATTACGACTTAGCGATCTTATAATTATGACAACCTTTGTACTCTCCTTCCTGCCTGTATCTGTATTTACAGTAGGTTCATTAGAATGCATTATCTATCAGTTACACAGACACAGTAAATGACTGCACATATATTTATCATCATCCTCTTCCTACCAAGTGTT
This sequence comes from Neosilurus hyrtlii, assembly GCA_028564935.1. NCBI lineage: Eukaryota > Metazoa > Chordata > Actinopteri > Siluriformes > Plotosidae > Neosilurus > Neosilurus hyrtlii. The sequence goes on from JAOUQZ010070140.1 coordinate 6,616, forward strand.
TTTTTTTAGGCTTTTACAAAAAAATATAAAATCTCTCCCTCACTTTCTCACTCTCACTCATGTAAACTCCACACGGAAACGCCCGAACCCAAGTGTTTCCGCAGGCGTGCTTCTTATTCCACAAACATCACCTGCCATCCAGACACATGAAGTGTATTAAAATTAAAACAGACGGTACATACTGAATGATCAGGTTTGTTCTGTAGTTCTATAAGGACTATGTTTTCTTTTTTTTTCTTTCTCTGGTTGGTGAATCTACTTTTCTGCCAGAAATCTATGAATGAACGGCTAAGCGCCTGCACATTTCTGTTTATACGTTCAACCCTTTAATGTTTACTTTTCCCAGGCCCTGGATTGTAGGATCATTTCAGAATTTTTTTTTTCCTGCAGTGGAAAATAGCAGCCTCATGGCTTGAGGAGAGATGCTTATGATAAGAAAAGCATGATTGTGATGATTGTGATGCTTCACGCATACTAGCAAATGACCATGCTAAATAGACTGCATTAACTACAGCTTTTTGTTATTAAATTGCTTCGGGTGACAGAGTTGTAATTGGGATTAAAATCTGCAGCTCTGCTCTCTCCTTTGCCTCCTGAGCAGCTGTGTGTGTGTGTGTGTGTGTGTGTGTGTGTGTGTATGAAACATGAGATTGCTTTTACGCCCAGTCCCGCCCTGTCTGAGAAAGCTGAGCTCTGCTATTTAGAGATATGTGTGCGTGACTGTATTTCCTACACGTATGTGTTTGTGTGTGTGTGTGTGTGTGTGTGTGTGTGTGCATGTATACATGACTTTAATACCAACATTCTTAATTATATTGTATAGGAAATCTTCACTGAATCCTTCATCTTTAAAAGGAAAGCAATATATGATGTGCCCACCCCCCCACTCCCACCCCCCGAAGTCCCGGTGACCACATCTCCTGGTTTGAAATGTTTCATATTCCAAGCGATTAAAAAAAGCAAAGCAAAGTGGCAGGCAGCCATGTTGAGAGTTGAGTCATGCAGGGGGATGTATTCAGTGTTAGTGACATACATCACTGTCACCAACAGTGTCACATCGTTATCACAGACTTTAACGTCTGAAAGTTCCTTCAGTGTTTTTTTTTTTATGTAGGTGAAGTTACTCATATTCTCAGATGCTTGCATTTCTGGACTCTCTGATTTCATTATCAAATGTAATGTGGTGTAAAATAAAACCAGAAATATGGTTATTTGGATGAGAAGATGGCATGCATTTAAATAAAAACACACACACAGTCACATTACTATGCTAGCCGTGAATGAGATGTTCGGTATGACCTAATGTGGCTGTCCAGAGGAAATTGCATCATAGCTGGTGTGAGTCAGCTGGAAGAGCTGCTATGCTATTCCTCGCTAACGCCGTTTCCGATTCATTCTACACAAATTCCTCGATAATATAGAAAAAATATGGAACGAAAGTATTTGATGCTAAATACTTGTTATGTATGATGTATTTTTTATTTTTAAATTCATTTTATTTATTTATTTATTCGATTTATTTCACACCAAACACGACTTTATCGCCTTGTTGTGAAGAGCACATGTCTGGTCTCGCTAGCTTTTTCTGGTAGAAGACAAAGAGGGGGATTACAGATATCAAATAAGATAGATGGGCTCCACCCTACTGACGGCGCTGTTGGGTGGCATAACTTTGCGCCAACGTTTTGGTCAATCACTCTCAGATACGGCTTACAACAGCATCAATTGTGAGAAAATAAAAAGTTTGACAGATCAGGACTGCAGTACTTTGGTTTAAATTCTACAAACTAACTAACCAAAATGGCAGAAAGACGGAGCCGTCTATAACATACTTAGGCTTAGCCTATTTATCCTACATGATATCTATAATGTTTGCATACCTGATGGTCATAATCCCGTAATCACATAACTGTTCGACGTATCCTGTCTCATTGATGGAATAGATCAGCTTGTAAAAAGCATACAAGAGCTTGCAGTTGGCTTTCCACCAGTCAAAAATGAAAAAATATTCTAAAAGAATAATAATTTTCATTAGTATATACTACATGGGAATGACATGATCTGATTGGCTCACTACTTAGTGTTGATAGACATGATTCAGAGTTGGTAATGCTTGAATCTAAACAGCTGACAAACACAAGCGGTTTGTTGTGGTCACTTGGAGTAGGTCGCATGATCACTGTCACACTCAGAAAATGGGAAATAAAGCATGAAAGTCTTGTTTTAGTGTTTTTGTTGTGTTTCCACATAGTATATACTAAAAAAAATATGAATTTAAAGACATGCCATCACAGAATTTGTTTTTTTTTATGTTTCTGTGCAGTATATATTACAATTTTGAATGAGTCTGAAAAGCTGTCATTACACATAGGGCTCACCTGCCTCTGTCATGGTTCAAATATGTAAAAATAAAATATAAAAATTATTTATGCCTCATGACTACTCAGCAACATCCACCTCACCTTCGGCAAATAACCATTCATTATCCAGAGATGGCGAACCAGTCAGGTCGTGCAATTTCCATGCAGTATATCATTTGAGATTTACAGTACTGACTCAGACATACAGTTGTAACATTTAATGAAAAATCATGTCCTCAGTAAAATTCTTCTCCTACCTTACACACCCACCATAGGTTGATTGTTACTGTCCTGGTAAAAGACTTTTGTGCTGCCCTTTCTTTCAAACTACAACTCAGCACCACACACAGCTCAGTAAGTTCCCCTCTCAGTGATAAATGAGCTTGATCAATATCTGCTATTTTCTCATCCCTTCTCGCCGGAGGATACTTTGTTTTTGCAGTGTCTTTGAAAATATACACTAGCCTGGAAGGGGACTGTTTAAACCAGCAGGAAGTTTATTTTAAATTCCGTTGGAAAAAAAAAAGTTGGCTTGTATCATGGCTTAGCCTAGGTTCTGAGATAGTCTTAAAAAGAAATTGAGTTTCATGAAGTGCCTAAAAAGTTCCTTTGATATAATATTGATGGTGGAATAGTATAGTCCATGCACAAGTAATATTTACCACGGTATAATTAAATATTGGATTTATACAAAGCAGGAAAAGAATACAAACTATTTAAAACTAGTGGTTCATATTTGTAAATTGGAAAGCAACACAATTAATAAAATAGACCACAGGTGGTCCAGATGCTAACGCCGAAATGACTGTCGCCGAAATAATATGCAAATACAGAACAAGTGTAGCAAGATTGAGAGCCCCAGCTTCAGCACGTGGCAAGTAAATGTCCGGAAATGTCATAATCTACAGTTGTGCCTCTGTGACCTTGAAAAGTAGGTCAAGGTCACTTACGCACAAACTCATCATAGCACTCATAGTAGTGAGTCAGCATACCAACCTTGAAAGCCCCAGCTTCAAGGCGTGGCAAGGTAATGTCTTACTAAACTAAACTAAAGTGCGACGGACAGACGGATGGACGGAGAGACAGAACCCATTTCTAACGCTCCCGAGGGGCGGTAGCTAAAAATCAGGCAGATATAGTACAGGTTAAGAGATAATATTCACATCAAATACAAGAATGATGAAAATGACATCTATGTAACTTTAAAGGGGAAGACAACACTTGCTGAAAGGTAATCTTAATCAAAACTTCTTAATCAAGGTCCAAGTTAATACAGAGAAGTTTGGCTCTTACAGTATTTCAGGTGTTTGAGCTTAAATATTAATCCTGGTGCATGTATATAGTTTCCCTTTGCACAGGCGACGATTTTCAACACAAATCTGTCAGTAAATGGCAGGAATGTACCAAAATCCTCTACTTGTACATGCTAACTTGAGCCTTGATGACATCATCATTCGTAGACTGCCCATTTAAACAAAAGCCATCGGCCTAAACTTTTACACGCAGAAAGAAACGAATCTACCGATTTTAATGAGATTAAATTTTAACAAGTGCTGCCTTCTCCTTTAACTCTGGCATGGTTGTTAAAGCCAAATGCGCATTTTTATTTTCAGGACGTGCTGATCGGGGATTTTCATGCACAACAGTCTCAGCTTACACGGAATGGTGCAAAAAAACCCAAAAACATTAAGTGAGTTCCGTGGCTAAAACAAAAACCTTGTTGATATGAAAGGTCAAAGGAAAATTGTCAGACTGCTTATGAGCTGCCAGGAAGGATATAGTGTATAAAATAATCACTCTGTACAACCGTGAGGAGCAGAAAAGTAACTCAGCATGCACTGAACTTTGAGGTGAGGTTACACCAGTAGACGGCCACATCAGGTTCCACTACTGTTGGCCAAGCATCATCCTCAGATATCTGTTGTTTGCTGAGAAGAGTGCAACCTGATTTGGCCTTCTACTGTTGTGACTCATTCATATCAACGTGGATCCAGCAAAAAAAAAAAAAGGTTTTTTGAAAGCTTTTTCTTAAACTGTTTGATGAAATGTTCCTCTGTTTTGTTTTCTTCAGAATAACAAAATAGCATTATAGTCTGCACTGCACTATTTAACTACAACCTTATTTCCCAAGAAGTTGGCAAATGGTGTGAAATAAATAATTAATAAATACAGAAAGCAATGATTTTGCGAAGCCATATTTTATTTCTGGACAGATACACTGAAGTTTGACACTGAAATGACTATTTAGCGCAGTTGGGTGGCATGGTGGCGTTGTAGTTAGCACAGTTGTCTCACAGCAAGACAATCCTGGGTCGATCCTCGTGGTCTGGTTTCTGTGTAAAGTTTTCTCGGTGGATTTTCTACAGGTGTCCCAGTTTCCTTCCATTGTATTTCCATACAGTTTTGGCTGTGCAGCCTTTCGCCCACAGTCATTTTGAATTGGCTCCAGCTTTCCCACAATCCTAAGCACTAAGCAGAATTCTTAATGAATGTATGTATGGCACAGTTGCTCCCTTCTCGGTGAGCAATTTCAGATAGCTTTGAAGCCTTAGAGTCTGTGTGGTTAGTGGTCATTTGTGGTAAGGATTGGGTTGAAAAACTAAATATGTCAAACATCCCATCTCCTGTTCAGCTGGCTGGCGGCATGAAAATGAGCTACACAACTTCCACCGCTCGATTCCTCCTGCTATAGCTCGTGTGGCACGTTCCACCTATTCCTTCTAGCAAATTTAACCATCTTCAATGTGTTCTCCAGCCTGGAATCACATCACTAAATGAAAACTCCATTAAGCAGCCCATTAGGGAAGATTCTGCAGGCTGCTTTTAATCTTGTACAGCTTCTCTAGCCACGTGAGACTCTTCTGTCTCTCTAAATCTCTTATGCTAGTTGAGTTACAGGGGTAACTGATTGGTAAAGGTCATCTTCTGAACATCTGATTCAAGTGTCATGAGGGTTCTTAGAAAAGGTTTATGGGTAGGGTGGGTGGAGGCCTAAATAAATATGGTCACTATGTGTTGTGCTTATCATGCTAATGTTTGTCAGATGGAAAAGCTGCTCAGAAGATTAGATTTTAAAATTGGTTGGGGTAACTGCAGTGCTGCAGAATGGATTAGAAACTCTACTGGTGATGAGAGAGAGAGAGAGAGAGATAGAGAGAGAGAGAGAAGAACGATATTAGAGAAAACAGGATTACTCTGGCGGCTAGGTTGCCCAGCTAACATCAAGATAGGTGTTGTGTATGACCCCATGTATTCATTTCTATTGTATTATTTGTCTGGATTGAGTTGCTGTTTGGTGGCATGGTAGTGTAGTGGTTAGCATGTCTGCCTTACAGCAGAAGGTCCTGGGTTTGATTCATTGACTCATTCTTGATTAGTTCCTCCCATAGAGGAAAGATGCAAGGAATGAATGACGAGGAAAAGTCAGCACAGCTGACCTGCTGCGTGAAATCAGTCAATGACATGTAATGGGCGTGGTTTTTATCCTCTGGTGTGTAGCTCTTCCAGGAAGGCTGCTCTTGTATATCCTCAGTAGTCAATGTGTTAGTAATAATAAGACTTGTATTCTTTTATTCACAATCTGGAAAATCACTGTGTCTGTATAACTCTGTATCTTAGACATTTTATAGATGATCTAGTCTCCTCTTGTTCATTGAATAAAGATAGCAGTCACCTTTATTTAGTTAGTGATACAATCTGTTAACCTTTAATGGGGTCATAAAGCATAGGATCTAAATTGTTAATGGTTAAGTTACTGATTGAAGTATATTGTTCCATAAATATTGCGTCTCCTTGTATACCATGTAAAACATATATCCTGTGACGTCAAGTAAAGATCCACCACAGGATCGCCTAGTGGCACAAGGCATGTGTGTAGGTGTGGCTTGAAGAAAGCAAGATGACTAAGGAACATGACGGACTTTACAAAGCACCAACTTTCAGATCGGTGAATGGGGACGCTTCTCTGGCAGACGAGCTAAACATCTTTTATGCTCACTTTGAGACTGCAGCTCACAGCACTAGCAGCATTAGCAGTGCTAACATCGCTATGGGCAGCACACTTCTGGAGCACACTGGAGAGGCTAACTCGTTCATCATCTCAGAGCACGACGTGAGAAAGGCATTCAGGAGAGTGAACACAAGGAAAGCAGCAGGACCAGACTACATCACGGGTCGGGTCCTGAAGACCTGTGCCGACCAGCTTGCTCCAGTGTTCACTGAGATCTTCAACCTCTCCCTCAATCAGTCTATAATCCCGATGTGCTTCAAACAGTCCATTATTGTTCCAGTCAAGAAGAAACCTCAGCCCGCCTGCTTAAATGACTACCGCCCAGTGGCCCTCACCTCGGTAGTGATGAAGTGCTTTCTATCGGCTTGTCAGAGACTTCATCGCTTCTTCCCTACTGGCCACCCTGGACCCACTACAGTTTGCATACCGTCCCAACCGATCTACTGAGGACGCCGTCGCACACCTCCATCATATAGCCCTAAGCCATTTGGACAGCGGAAAGGGGAATTATGTGAAAATGTTGTTTGTGGAATACAGTTCAGCGTTTAACACCATAATCCCCTCCATACTCACTAAGTTGGAGATACTGGGCCTTATCCCATCCATGTGTCGCTGGATCTCCAACTTCCTGACAGCAGACCACAGGCGGTATGGTTGGGCAACGATGTCTCACCCTCACTCACCCTCAGGGCTGTGTTCTGAGCCCCCTGCTGTATTCGTTATACACCCACGACTGTGTGGCCACCTCCAGCTCCACTAACTGTGGTGGTGGGCCTGATCTCTAACAACGACGAGACGGCCTACCTAGAGGAGGTTAGAAACCTGGAATTATGTTGCCAGGACAACAACCTCCTCCTGAACATGAGCAAGACTAAGGAGCTGATAGTGGACTTCAGCACTAAGCAGGAGAGGAATTACCAGCTCCTGATCATCAACGGGACCCCAGTGGAGAGAGTGGAGAGTTTCCGGTACCTAGGTGTTCACATCACACAGGACCTGACATGGTTTTGTCATGTTAATACCCTGGTGAAGAAGGCACGGCGGCATCTCTTTCATCTCAGACGCCTGAAGGACTTTAAACTGCCCTCAAGGGTGCTAAGGACTTTTTACACTTGCACCATTGAGAGCATCCTGACGGGAAATATCACAGCCTGGTTTGGAAACAGCACCAAACAGGACAGGCGAGCTCTCCAGAGGGTGGTGCAATCAGCAGAGCGTACCATCCGTATCGAGCTTCCTGACCTGGACACTATATACAGCAAGCGGTGCTGGACCAAAGCCAGAAAGATAGTGAAGGACCTCAGCCATCCCAACAATGGACTCTTCTCTCTGTTGCGGTCAGGGAAACATTTCCGTTCCTTGAAGGCAAACACTGGGCGAATGAGGAGGAGTTTGATGAGGAGGAGGCCATTTTGGCCCTGAACCAGAACAATGGTACCTGGACACTGTAGACTCTTCCCACACACACAAACAAAAGACACAGAGACACTTTGCCACTTTACGGACTTTACAGACACTTTACTGGCTGCACTGACACTGTCACTTTTTGCACACAGACACTTTACTGACTTTTAATTTTACTAGTAAAGTCGCAATGCAATAAATTCTCATTATATTGCCTGTACAGTGCATTCTATTTTTATATTACATTCACATTCAATATTACATTGGCATTCTATATATATATATATATATATATATATATACACATACATACACATATGTACATATATATATTTGTATCCGATATTTTTTTCTCAGATGTATATTTTATTTTATTTTATTCTATATATTTTCCTATTTCTATCCTTTTGCTTTTTATATAGATTTTATATTTATCTGACCTTTGCTTTTTTTTTTCTCCTTGTTATCTGATAGTTTATTTTTTACATTCTGGACAGTCGTACTAAGCATTTCACTACATATTGTACTGTGTATAATTTGACAAATAAATTTGAATTTGAGATATATATGATGCTGAAATTTACAGACAGCTTGTAGATGGGGGTGGTCCTCTTAGTGATCTTAAAAACATCTCACTTACTTGGAACACAGATGGGGTACCTATTTTCAAATCATCCAAGTTTTCAGTGTGGCCGTTTTATTGAATCATCAATGAATTGAGCTTCATGGAATGCACAAAAAGAGAGAATATGATATTTGCTGGACTTTGGTACAGGGATTCAAAACCATCCATGGTTACATTTCTTAGGCCAGTTAGTGACACACTGAGTAAACTTGCAGAAAATGGAATTCTTGTGCAACTTGCAGAGTTGACATCTGAACCTTTTTTGTGTAAAGTGCTCACCATTGCTGGAACATGTGACTTGCCTGCTAAAGCCTTGGTCCTTAATTCAGTGCAATACAATGGGAAATTCGGATGTCATAAATGTGAGCAGCCAGGAGAGACATTGAGGACAGGGTAAAGGGGACATGTCCATGTATTTCCATACCAACAAAGAGATCCAAAAGGGCCACTGCGCACATGAAAAGTTTGCTTTTAATATGAAAATTGCAAATGAGAATTCCAAAACTGCTGTTAAAGGAGTGAAGGGTCACTGTTGGCTTAGCAAACTTAAAAGTTATAATCTTATCAAAGGCACTACCATAGATTACATGCACTTAGTTCCTCTTGGAGTAATGCGCCTTTTGATGGTTTTGTGGTTTTTTTAAAGAGTTTTTTCAACAGCCCTTCAGCATGACAAAAAATACCAAAGAAATTGACAGGCAATTTCAGAATATCTCTCCTCCATCTTCAGCTCGATATCCTCGATCAGTGGCATCTCACAGAATGTTTTTTAAAACATCAGAATATCGGGATCTTTTGAACAGATCGATCATGCAGAAAAACTATTATGGAACTTTTGTTCTCAAATGGCTACACTCTATGGTCAGCGGTATGAACCTACAAATATACACCTTCCCGTGCACCTAGCAGACAGTGTCAGGGACCTTGGCCCATTATGGACTCATTCATGTTTTCATTTTGAAGATAAGAATGGCTATTTGTTAAGGCTCATACATGGAACTCAAAATATACCTATGCAGATGGTCCATGCAGTCAAACTTGTGCAGTCTATTCCTGTTATTTCACAAATCATAAAGCCAGGGAATGCCATAGCTGAATTTTATACACGGATGACTAAAGATGATAGAAGAAACAATTTTACAGTTGTTTTTTCTAGTGAAGGACAAACAAAGTATGGACAGGTTGATTTCTCCTTTAGCTCAGAACAATCATGTGCCAAATGGGACCTTGTTCATGAATTTAAAGGTACAGGCTTTTCTTTGCTGCAAGATAGTGTAACAAATGGTACATGCAGTCATGTTGTTTCCCTGTTGGAAACCTCTTCCAGTACAGTGGTTTCCTTGGATTGTATATTGGGTAAAGTTAAACTTGACTTGACATCTATGCCTGGCATTGTGTTTGCAGCTCATTTCCCAAACACACTTGAAAAGTTTTAATCCATTAAGACCTGAACTGGCCTAAGAAGCCACAAATCAAATGATTGATCATTGTAATGACATGCTCTGAAAATGCACACCTGTCTGACCATTTGCCATGAATGCTTTGTAGAGTTAGGTGGTGTTGAATCGGCCTGAGTTATCTTGAACCTATAGAGGATACAACAAAGGGCCTACAGTGTGTGGTGGCAAGATGAATTGCCTCTACTGTATTATTAGGGTCACTCAAATGATTATTAAAATAGCATGTGCTCCATTATGTGTTCCACTTCCCAAAAGTGTTTTACTGCTTTACTACAACACAGCTTTGCTGTGTATTCATCTACATATCTACTTTACTGTCAGAAAACAAGTTAATTAAATTGACAGCACAATGTAAACATCTAGAAAGTTCATACATTTTAAAAAGGTGTTTTTTGAGCACATCATGGCTGTTTGTGTTAATGGTTTAATTTTTCAAATGTAAAATTGTAATTAATGAGATGACGTGTGTAAGAAATACATTTTGTAAGTTGAACATATGTAACTGTATACCCTTATACCTCATAATAAAGAGAAAATATATGATAGAGGTAATCATGTGTCATACTGAGACTCATTTGAGAGCTTGCACTCATTTTTCTTTTTGCTGAGATAGAAAAGAGACTAACCTGAGAATTTAAATAGTGAGAAGTGAGAGTACAGAACCATGATACTTCTCAGCGAGACATAACTGAGATAGGGGTTCCAAGTAAGGATATCAAATTGAGACATACTTGAGAACAGAACAATATGTGTAATTTTTCTCTTAGAGAGGTCAGCAAAAGAGACATATGTGAAAGCAGTTAGAAAGCTCACACAGTGTTCACTGAGAGACTTATTTCTCAGAATACACATTTGATAAGAATAAGAAAACCACTTTAGTCTTGATTGGTGCTCAGTTATACCTAGGAGATGTAAATGTTACATAAAGGAGATCTCATCTTCAATTTTGCTTTGCTATGGGTTGTCATCTTAAGGCTAGACTACTGCAACTCACTGTAGGTCTGCCGTTAAGCACCATTTGACCTCTGCAACTGATCCAGAATGCTGCCGCACAAGGTGTTCTTTTTTTATTTGTATTATTATTTTATTATTTATTTTTTTAACAGCCTCTTCTAAGAGGCAAACAAGACAATGTCAGAAAAAAAAACTAAAATAAAAAGAGACAAAAAGAAAAGAATTAGAAAAAAAAGAAAAACAACAACAACAACAAAGAGAGACAAGGTGTGGAAGGTTCAGTGGCTACGCTCCTGGTCACAATCCCCCCTTGAAGGCATCGTGGGCCCCAGCGGGTTTAGTGGTTGGAAAACAAAGCCTTGAGTCAGGCTAGTGTAGTACTGTAACGCTTGGGCCACCCTAGTCATCTTCGGCACATGGAACAACAATAAGAGCTCTATCAAGAAACACAGTATTGGTTAAATGCTGGGCCACGCCGACACAACTCGGCTCCTTGTATTTTATGTAACACACTTTGGATGAGAAGGACAGTGGCGTGTTGTCCGAAGGGTAGAGCCGCAATTCCTCGATATCTCCGAGGATGCCGAAGAGAGTTTGCATCTGTTCACTACTAACAGATGACGACAGGTTGGTAATCTGAATTACTGCAGTAGTTCTCGACCCGATATAAAGTGATTCTAAGGCTAGTACCGCACTAACATAAGTGATACTTAAAAAAATTGTGACAGTAAAAATGAGTACATGCAAAAATCTAAATTGGTACTGTAGTATGAGAAACTACAAGACCACCTGATTTAGTTTCAATAAGTTTTCTCTTTTATAAAAGCCATTATTCAATTAAATTTTGTTTTATTTGTATAGCGCTTTTTACGATTTACATTGTCACAAAGCAGCTTTACATAGTAAAATTTAATTGAGGAGGAATCTAAAAATTTTTCTACAACCCCTACATATCCCTAATGAGCAAGCCCGCAGCGACAGTGGCAAGGAAGAAACTTTGAGAGCAACCAGGCTCAAGAGGGAAACCCATCCTCATTTGGGTGAACCATAAAATATCACTGCAGCAAGAGAGTTTATATCACCAGCAGCGAAAAGTCATCGTTACAGTCACTTTTTTTTGTCTTGTCCAGCATCACAGTAAGCAGAATGTCAGTCTGGTTGCAGCATTGTGCTGTACAATTTTGCTTTTCCAAGAGGAGGTTTATGGGTATAAGGCTCCTCTTGATA
>JAOUQZ010070162.1:0-18653 GCA_028564935.1 Neosilurus hyrtlii
TGTGTGTGTGTGTGTGTGTGTGTGTGTGTGTGTGTGTGTGTGTGTGTGTGTGTGTGTGTGTGTGTGTGCGCGCGCATATCCAGCAGTCCTTTGGGCCTTCCCGGCATCCACGCTGTCCTAAATAAGACGAATTGCTATGCCAATGCAAGCTGACCGCAAAACCTTGTGAACCTTAACCAAATTACAGGCAGTATCTACAGAGATGTGATCAGACAGAATCGCACGGCCAGCAAACATCCATCAGAGACCCAGCGGACCCCTAGCAAGTCTGCTTCTGTGACACAGGGAGCAGCCTGGCCTTGGGGACAAAACATGAAGGCACAGGGTCTGAGAGAGTCATCACTTATGGACAGAAGGCTCCAGAAACATCCATCCACAGGCCAGTGAGTAAACAGAGCTGACCCTTCTTGTTTACTTTTATCCAGTTATTTTAAAGATACTCAATTCAAGACAAAAAGGAAAAAGAGGGAAAAGAAACATAGGACACATATTTAGTTATATAGCAGCTTTTGTTTGCCGGTGAAACATTTCTCCCACGATCTGGAAAAACCTTGTAAGTTAAATTTTGGTCAAATTTGAGTTTGAATGCGCTTACTAGTTTTTGCCCCATCATTTTACTAAGCGTGATGAAAAATGCACCCATGCCCTGGTGTATTTTGATCTGGAATAACCTAGTTGTTCCTGCTTACTAGGTTTTCCAGCTCAGAAGAGACTTGATGTTACTGCTTTTCCATAGGTTCAAATTTTAGATTTCCAATTATATAATCTGTAGTGGTTGCACTGGTTTGACCACCAATTCAATCCGAGTCAATCCATCCAATCTATCAGGGTCACAGGGCAAACCAGACATAAACAATGTTCAAGCCAAAGGGACTATTTAGAGTAGCCAGTTGACCTATTGCTTATTTAGTATGTAGTGATTAGCACTGGGGGCGGCATGGTGGCACAGTGTTTAGCACATTCACCTCACAGCAAGAAGACCTGGGTTCGATTCCCAGGCTCGGACACTTCTGTGTGTAGTTTGCCTCTTCTCCCTATGCTTGCATGGGTTTCCTCTGGGTACTCCGGTGTCCTCCCACAGTCCAAAAACATGCACAGTCAGGCTATTTGGCTGTTCCAGTTTGAATAGTTGTGTGTGTGTGTTTGCCCTGTGATGGCCTGGCGAGCTGTACAAGGTGTACCCCGCCTTTGCCCAGAGTCGGCTGAGATGAGCGCCAGCCTCCCCGTGACCCTAAATAGGATTAAGCTGTTTGGAAAATGGATGAATGAATGAATGAAAGAAAGATTAGCACTATGTCCTCACAGCATGGAGGTGCTGGGTTCAAGTTCCAGGCCTGGCAAGGGCGTCTCTATGTAGAGTTTGAATGTTCTGGATTTTCTCCCACCATAAGCTGATTGACTGTTCCAAATTTCCCCTGGGTGGGAGTATGACTGTCAATGTCTCTGTGTGTTGGACCTGTAGTAGTCTGGCGAGATCTTCAGGGTGTACCCTGCCTTCATCCAGAATCAGCTGAGATGGGCTCCAGTCTTCCTGTAACTCTAATAAAGGATAAAGGGGTTCGAAAAATAAAATAAAAGAAAACTTGTTCAGGCACAAACACTAGATCCACCATGAAGTGTGACCATGAAGACGAATGGTAAACCTAGCTTGTAGCTAAGGCTGCTCTAATGGAAAGGTGCTGGTTTGCCAAGCTGTTCAGGATGTACTACACCTTTGCCAAGATTTGGCTGAAATAGGCTCCAGGCTCTCCACGACCCTGGTAGCTTACAGCAGCTCGGTTAGTGAGATTAATCATCCACATTATTTTCTCAAATTTTCTCTTTGAGGCATTATTTTAGGCCAGACTTGACACTAAACTTGCTTTCCTTGGCACCCATGTGAAATACCAATGGTCTCATTCCCCAACGTCAAGGCAAATGTACAGCCATACAGCAGCAGCAAAAAACCCAAAACAAAAAAAAAATAAACATTTCTTTTGTACCTGTGCTGGGCTGCTATAAGAATATTAAGTATGTGTTATGACAAGCTTCCCACGGAGATTTCTAGCAGCGCTTATTACTTAGGATTTTGTTCTACAGCTCACTCCAGTGAGGTATGAAATTACCAGTTAAGATTGTAGTTTAATGAATAATTATTCTGAGCCGTAAAACATGATTGCTTTAAACTTTTACATCAAGTGTTGATATTGAACCTCTAACTGTTTCCATCTCGATTTCAACAGGAAGCATCATTTATTATCGTTTATTTGCATTGGAGGTTCTCTAAATGTAAAGAGCCGGCACAGACGATCACACCCTGGAACTAGTTCTGAGAACGGGTTCTTAAAAGCAACTGCTGCATTTATCTATAACGGTTTACCTTGAGTCAGCATCCGGAGACGACAGCTGCTAAAAGTAGACAAAGCATTTCTTTTATGTTCAGGATGTTGGAACGAGAGAAAGAGAGAGAGAGAGAGAGAGAGAGAGAGACCTAAGCTAAAGTAGAGACGTACTTCATGGTAGGATATTTATCTTTATTTCTGAACAAATTATTTTATAGCTGACTCATGAAATGCCGTTCGAGGACAGGCCTGAGACAAGCAGGCTTATGTTTTATTTTATTGAATACAATCAAACAGGACACCTGTTCACCTGTACCCTGACAACTATGGACGCCCTGAATACACAACGCTGCAAGCTTTGTCAATAAAATAAAATAGATACAAATGACAGCTTTCTAAGTCATACTAAAGGGGATCAGAAAGGTTCCCCAGTCCCTATGTCCCCCAGATCCAATGTTCCCAGTACCTATGTTCCCTGTTCCTTATTAAATTAATGGATCTTCAAAGAAACAATGTATGAAACATTTGTGATTTCACATTTTCAATGTTAATAGTGTTAGGGTTAAGGTTAGGGTTAGGGTTAGGGTTAGGGAACATAGGTATTGGGGAACACAGATATGGACCCCACAGTAAGAAAGTCCTGGGTTTGAGCCCCGACCCTGATAAGGGGACTTCTGTGTGGAGATTGCATGTTCTTCCCATGCTTGTGTGGGTGTCCCCCAACCGAAGTGCCCGGAGGAAACTCACGCAAGCATGGCGAGAACATGCAAACTCCACACAGTAACGCCTGGGACGCACCCTGAATCCACTATAAAACATTACTATATATAGACTATTTAATGCATTGCATGAAAGTTGCAGTAGCTCTCTGGACATTTCCACAAACACAATGTGGAAAATGGCATATGGCTGTCGAATAGCCATAAAGAAAAGTCCTGACATCTTTATTATGAGCACAACAAAGCAGCAAGGGACCATTGTATTCTTGACATTGTCGGGTGGATAATCAAGGACGTTGAATATTAAGCAGGTTTATCATGAGCAGATTGTCCTCTCATTGTGCGACCAGTCATAGCAGCAAAATGAATTATGCCGAATATTATTTCAGCTATTATTCAGATCTGTTCATTATAGCTACTGTTCAAGTCCTGTCAAACCTCCCTGTTATCCAATACATCAAAACCTTCTAATAAATACAGTACAGTTGCCTTGCATCTTCTTTTCTTTCAGAGTAATGATGACTGCACAGATTTGTCTTCAAAAATCTCGTTTACGTTTAGCACTTGAATTTATTTTAGATTTATTAATTCATTCATTTCTTTGCTGAACCGCTGAATCCTACTAGGGTCGTGGGGAGGTTGGAGCTTATCTTCGCTGTCTAATGACATGCTTTTTTATTCTAACTGGACATTCTTGATTGCCCCCCAGGTGTAAATTTGAATGGTTGCGTGTCTCTGTTGGCCCTGTAATGGTCAGGGGAGCTGTTCCGGGTGTACCCTGCCTTCACAGTCTTCCTATGACCTTAATAAAGGACAATGCAGAAGAAGACGTGTATGCGCGGTGTCAGGTTGCGTTTACTCCTCATCCCATTTACCTGGGATAGGTGTTCAATCCACAGTGATGCTAAACCTGGAAAAAAGGCTATGGAAGATGAATGAATCAATGAGTCAATGAATCACTATTGCTACATAGCATAATTTAGTGCAACAAGTAGTTATGCAACTTCTTGATTTTGCAGATTAACAAAAATCCCCATTAAAAAACACTTTCACAAGTACACTTTAGTACTTAACTAAGAGTAATGGTGCTGTTGTACATTCTTGGCGACCAATGAATATTAGCTCATTCATCTAAAGTGACATCATAAAACTTGCTAATTGTATCCACTTATACAAGATAATAAAAAAATCTGTTATCTTTAACCTTTTTCTTCTGTTTAGCCAAAAACAAAAGCGAATCCTCTACAAAATCAATAGCACATACTGTAGCACATGTTGTTAATGGAGACCTATAGCTTACTGATAGAGATCACAGATATATAACAGGGGTTGACATCATTTGGAGGCAGTGTACCCCTTGAGCGCAACGAGTAAACCGTTTCAATCTGCACATCCATACTGTGGAGCCCTGTGGAGCTAAAGCTCAGAGAATAACTTGACCAAATGCTATTATTATATTTGTGGAAGGCAAACAGATCAATCGCCAAAGCCGATTCCCACAAGCCGTTGTTCCGTTTTAGTTCTTCAGGAGGAATCGACTGAACAACGTCTAGAACACTCAATGCCAAAAACATTAAACTATACAGCGTCAGCATTAAACATTAAACTATACAGCGCTGTACTACATCAGCGACTGATCTTTATGCCTTTTTTTTTTTTTTTGTAATCTTGCTGAGCCATTTAAACTGAAAACTACACTTCCCATGATCATCAACTTACTAGTTAACTACAAGCCTCACCACATGACCTCGCATGAACTATAACCCTGTACAAGCTCCAGAAACTCACACCCGTATGCAATCATCTACACCCTTCCAACGGTTCACTCTTCGTATGGGTTATCTGGTTTTGTTTCTGCTGCATGAATAAAACCCTGCAACTGCATTAAGACAGTGTGTGGAATGAGCCATGCCTTCACAGAGGCAGCCATGGTAGTCTCCTGGCCAAACCCCTGAAAGAAAAAGTGCTTTCATCAATCGGAGAACCATGAACCGGATACAAAAGGATCTACAAAACAAAGCCTGGTAGATCAACCACATGCTAATGCAGTGAGTAAAATATGTTGTTATGTTAGTTAGACAGAATCGTTGTTGTTAGGGTCACAGGGACCTTCAGGCTACAGCTTGTGCCAAAATATTCCCTCAAGATATTGAAGAATGTCTCCATGATACTCTTGAGTATCGTCTGTGTACCATATTTTGTCGGTCGCCCCAATTCGTAGGCAGTGCTAAAGATAAGTGGGAAAAAGGTGGATTTAGAAATACCTGATGTAGATTTTCACAGCAGAAACATGAATACACTGTGAAAGGAAACATCTCCTTGTGATAAAAGATGGGAGCAGTGGTTGTTCCTGATGTCTGAAAAGAGACATGACCTACGAAATATGGTTCACAGACGGTACCAATAATTGGTCACATGTACATTTAAGTTGCATTCGTTTTCGGATTACAGGAAAGAGCTTAACTCCGTTTGTTAAAATTGCATCACTGAAATGGAGAAATCAGACCTTGTCTCCCGCCATCATTTTCCCAGCCTTTGTTGTAACGTAACTTACATGTTACAGGCGGATTTCAGAAAGAGGCTTCAGGAAACTGGAATTGTCATGAAATTGTCTGTTAAATCTAGTCTACTTATTACTCCAGACTATTGTTTGCATCTCATCTTGATGTACTGGCTTGTCCTTTAATTTGTCTACCTTTAGGTTTTTTTTTTTTTTTCCCCCAATCTACAGTTAGAGATTAATATGAATGCTGTAGGAGTTGAGAGTTTACTTCCTTTGGTTGTTTTTTCTGGTGTTTAGAGATTCACTTATTTTCTTGCCTGGCTATGCTTACTTGCTTCCTTAATAATTAATTAATTTATTTGTTTGTTGAAGCTATTTGGTTTCTGAAGCTTTTGCTCCTACATTAAATGCAAAAAATATTTGTTTGTTGTTGATTGATTGAGAGATTATTTATTTATTTATTTTTAAAGAAATTGAGAACCGTATTGAGATTCTTATTTGAATGAGCAGGCTTTTTAATGGTTGGTGTAAATAAGGGGCTTGGAGGATGACTGAGGGGAAATGCACAGTGGGAAGTATTAGCAGAGGCAAAACACAATCCAAACCCAGAATTACAGCCATGGGTTAAAATGAGGTGGAAGTAAAATGGTAGGGTATTTCTTTCTGCATAAAAAAAATTAAATTTTTTTAAATTATTATTTATTTTTTTCTTACCTGTAGTTTGATGGACAGCAGAAATCGAAGTCTAGTCTTAAGAACCAGTCATGTTTCATACACTGCCTGGCCCCAAATGTATGTGTGTATGTGTGTGTGTGTGTGTGTGTGTATGTATGTATGCATTTCTTTCTTTCTTTCTTTCTTTCTTTCTTTCTTTCAAACGCCTTTAGTGTAATCACTTTGGTGTTGTTTCTACAAACTTAAGTAACTTCACAACATTTTCTCCATCCAAAGTTAAGTTAATTGTTTTACCGACGTCTTGAATTTATACCAGGAACATCAAACCTTTCCGTAAAGTCTTCTTCAGCACAGCTCAAAGCTTTTTAAATAGATTAACGTTGTGGTGCCAGTTCATGTGTGAAAATAATTCCCCGTGCTGCCTGAAACACTTTTTCACTATTTGAGCCCTAATTTGATATCCAGGCCATCAGGAAAGAAAAAAAAGTAAATTGATAGGTATTGGTAACCTGGGCATTCAGTACATTTCAGACTGTCAACTGACTTCATTTTGCTGAGCCTCGACCCCATCAAGTGACGCAACAATGCCAAGGAAATTAAGTGCTGGAATCAAGACTTAGGGTGGTCCAACAAAAAATTACCAGGTAGGACCTTTCTTTGGCCAAACAGTGAGTATAACAGTTGTTCAGTTTTTTCAACAGACAACTGAGAAATTGGAGTTTAAATGCTACAAAAAAAGTTTTTAAAAGCACTGGTGATGTAACTGTCTGTGCTTATCTAATAAATCTTGTGATGATTGTGATAATCTTGCCTTTAAGCCTTCATCACATCGAAAGCTGTTTGCCAGATTGGGTATAAGTGCATCTATGTTGGTGATTAGGTTAGCTAGCTGATTGCTTTGTAGAATAATTTCATCTCAAATCCCAAATTAAATTTTAAACATGTGAAGGCATTAGTTAAGTAATGGAAATCTGCCAAATGAATACAAACAGTATTTCTGCTACAGTATTTCTTTAGCCCTCCATGTTATCCTAATCAATACGTCCCAGTTGATTAGAAGAACCAAAATATTCCTATGTTGGTTAATTCTATGTAACTTTAATGCAGGTGATCATTCATCTTGCTCTATTGTACAAAGGGAGACAAAAGAGGAACAAAATATAACCTGACAGGTTTCCCCATTATAGTGTATTTTGCACGGAAAGCCTAAGCCTACAGCCACCCCCCCCCACCCCCTGTTTTCGCGAGATAATGGGATAATTGTCATATTCTTGAAGTAACAAAGGTTTTTACCCCTCTGCTTTACTCAGCCGAAGGGATTATGCGATAGCCTTTGCCGTCTGTCTGTCCGTCCATCCGTCTGTCCGTCTGTGTGTCCATTACAGCCCATATTAAAATCCACATTCCAATAACACATTCAAAGTTTTACATTTGATGACAGCCTACGGGTTCACTGTGCATTGTACGGTATTTTTTTTCCTTGTGATAATGAGTTGTTTCATTTGTTTTCCCATGATGATGAGTTATTTATGTTGTTTTCTTATGATAACAAATGTGGTGATTTATTTATTTATTTATTTATTTTTATAGCAAGGCGTAATGTTATTTCTGCCTGTCAGGATTTATTTGAAGAAGAATGTGATGCGGTGAACTATTCACCTTTCTACACTATTATTTTATTGTCTCCAGATCTCATATTAAGTTTATCATTATCACTGGAAAACAAATTTTCTTATCTTGAGATTTTGAGAAAATGATCTTGTTATGATGAGAAAACAACATTTGTCATCTCGAGAAAAAGACATAAATAACAAGATCACGGGAAAACAAATGGAATTATCTGATAATCTTGAGAAAATAGTGCGGGAAAAAAATGCATGAATGCACGTCCACATTCTAAAACACTCAGAAAGATTCACTTATTAGGGGAAACTTTTTTTAAAAGCTGGTGTATCATTAACGTTTTATTAGAATTTGTATGATTTGCTGTCTTTAATCCACTGTTTAAAAATAAAAACTCATAAGAACAAAACAACTTGTCGAGCTCAAACCTTTGCCAAGCCCAGCAAATCAACATATAAATTAAAATTGCAACAATGTTAAAGAATTGTTTAAAAAATTCCTAGATCCAGAATTTGATCCGTATTAAATCCAAAATTTACAGGAGGGTTCCTTGTCCAAATTCCTACCTCTGGTGGAAATTTAACAAAAATTCGCTCATAACTTTTTATGCAATCCTCCTAATAAACCCACACAGAAGCCTCGGGTAGTAAATTCATGTTTTTAACCAACTGTATGCTCTTAGATTGCTGCAACATTTGATTTTCTCCTTAAGGGATCAATAAAGAATTATCTTATCTTATTACCTTTTTGTAAAATAGAGATTGCAAATTCTAAAGTGTAAAATGATGTTTGATATAGTGCCGTGACTACATCCTTGATATCTGCTTTGGTCAATATGCATTTTGCTAAACTGAGAATTCTAATTCTAATTATCATATTAAGGGAAACATGGTTTTTGTTCAACTTTTTAGAAGACTCACTTTATATTGCTGCAAGTTATTTTAGGTCACCTGAGTCGTGATATAAGCAGCATGAATAAACAATTGCACACCTTTGATGAGAAACAGGATTAGGTTGGGAGATATATATATATATATATATATATATATATATATAACAGGCATTGATTGAATCAGCTGAACAAGAGAAGACATTTTAAAGGAGCAGAAAAAAAACATGGTTGACTGCTGAAGGACAAATTGGGTTTGTGGAGTGAAGCGACATGCTCACAGCTGTCCCTGTTAAACTCCGTCCTGCGACTCTGAAGAGCTGAAATGAGTTTGTCTCATCTGTTTCCTCTCAACTGGATCTGACCTCGAACTGAGACACGCAAGAAGCACAGCTGAAAGGCGGTGACGATACGGCATGTCTAACACTACATAAACCAAATTTGCAGCAGCTGGAACACGATTGTGCAAGGTGAATAAATTGTTATTCTTGGTATCTGTTCAAATTTACTATGATTGGAGCATTTATTGGATTGAAGCTTATAACATTTGTATAGAATTCCCTATAAAATGATTACCTCTGCCCGGAGGTTTTGCTTTCACCTGTGCTGGTTTGTTGGTTTGTTTGTCGGTCTTTGTTTGTTTGTTTGTGTGCAGGCTAACTTAATTTTTTATGCATGGATTGAATGATAAAAAATAAATAAATAGAATGTTGTACAAGTAACAAACCATCAAATTTTGGAGGTGATCCATGTATGGTATTATTAAAAAAAAATCCTTCAATTCTAGAAAAGTGTTCATTAGGTGCCCACTAGGGGGGGGACATTTCATTATAACTATGGCAAGTTATAATAATTTATAATAATTTAACAATCTATTTGTGTCTGACACAGGTACCCTGCACTCTGTGCCTCTGTAGTTACTTATATCAGTGTACCCAAAGGGTACTGAACTTTATTGATAATTGGGTGTATTTATTGATTTTTAAAATTTTAATTTACATTTTTTTTAATAAAATGAGCAATAAGAATGGTTTAGCTGGGAAATCATTTCCTAGGTGGGGTTTAGTAAGCTGTGATTCTTGCTAATTTGACTAATTTGTCCAAGCTATGTTACCAATGAGTTTCTGTATATTTACTTATATTACTTCTCATTCATAGATCCTGCTCAAAACAATCGAAATAATGTCAATTTTTACTGTTGTAATAAATTATATTCAGCTCCTTCGTTCAAAAGAAAGCTCAAATAAACTTTAGAATAGACGGCAATATAATATGAAAATGATTCTCCATTCGTTCCCTATAGCAGCACCAAACAGTAATGTTGCCAATTTTACCATTCAGACCTAATTACCATGCTCTGATGGTTTAACACAGTTTGCTGCTGTGTGCGTGATTTCCTGCTAATAGCATTCATTTGAAACATAATTTTTCAGTAGCGCTGTCTTCTCAACCCACGTGTTCTGTATTACCCAAATTATTGAACACAGACAGAGTTCGTTCATTTTAATCATGACCAGTGCAATCAACCAAGAGCACTGCAGATTAGTGACGGGTCGCAAACCGCTACAGACTAACAGAGCCTTGGCAATTTATATGTAAGCGCAAATTGTATGTTGTAAATTCTGACTTTTTGTAATGACAAAAGAGTATTACATTACTGAGACATTGGTGTTGATCTTGGGTTAAGTACTAGAGTTGTTAGGAGGCTGGAGCTTTTCTCAGCTGACACTAGGCAAAGGTTGGGTACAGCCTGAACAGCTCGCCAAACCATTGCAGAGCAACACACACACACACACACACACACACACACACACAACTATTGAAACTCATATCCACACCTAGGGGCAATCTGTAACAGCCAATCTGTAGGTCTTTGGATTGTGGAGTGGAAAAAAAAACAGTGTATTTGAAGGAAACCCACACAAGCAAGGAAAGAACATGCAAACACCACACAGAAACACCAAGCCCATGACTGGAACCCAGGACCCTTTTGCTGTGCTCACCACTACCCCACCGTGCCACACAGAAAAGAAACAAGATAATAAACTCTATAATGAAGTTCAACTTTGACATCATTTTTACTTTTGCATAATACATGGCCATCCATGTGTCTTTATTAATAATATAAATATTTAGGATTGCTTGAAAGCGGAGCTCCCAAAAAAATGTATTTTTTCCCAACGCAAGGATTTGTTTAGCTGACGCCATCGATGATTTAATGTCATGTAACCATCACGTGATGACCGCCCTCTCCCCAAAGTTTTGATTTTGATTTTGTCTGAAAGTGTCACGCTATTAAGATAAGATTTTTTTAATCGAAAGCCAATATCACCACAGGGTGTCGTGAGGCCGTTTTGCTGGATAGGTTCAGTTTCGTAAGTGTGTTATATTATACTCCAGGAATGTCATGCTTTTTTGGTGTGATTGGGTTAAAAGCCTTTCTATTCAAGTGAGCAATGCATTACGTGACTGTATTAATATATTTTGTCAGCTAAAAAAAAATGAAGATACCTACTGCATATGGCACAGAGAATTCTGGAAAAAAAATCAGACGGATGCTGTATCCATTTCTCTAAAATAATGTACTCCACTGCTGTTATTATTATTATTATTATTATTATTATTATTATTATTATTATAGCATTTGCACTTAAAGGAATCCTGACCTACTTTGTATGCCTTTCGTTTTCTTCATGTTGTTTATCACGTCTAGGAAAAAGTGAAGCTCGTCTTGTCCACTCTCTTATACAGTGGTTCTCGTGGTAAAATTCTGTATACCTCCTCTCCCTGCTCAGAAATTCATGTTAGTAGTGTTATCACATAGGAAACACCTGACTGCACCTCGAGTGCCGCGGAATTCTTCAAGACCAAACGTGACTTTGGTTCAAAACAAATATGGTGGACGACAGTTTGTCTTGTCCGACCTTGCACGGCTAAAAGGTTTTCATGATTGTTTTTGGATGAGACGATTGGTTTCCCCCTGGGACAACAGAATATTGTAATAAGTCTTAAAAAATCTTTAATATTTACAATTTTATTTGCGATGACTGCAGAGAGGCTGAGATTGAATTTTACACATCACACGCTTCAGGATAATCTTTGGAGATGATCGTTTAAGATCAGCCAAAAAGTGTTCTTGCAATCATCAGGAGGGACGAATCAAGCGCAAAAATACATCTGTTTATCATCCGGTGTGTGTGTGTGTGTGTGTGTGTGTGTGTGTGTGTGTGTGTGTGTGTGTGTGTGTGTGTGTGTGCCACATATTACCAGCAAAACGGCTGTATCATGCACAAATCTCACATCATTAAAATTCATCATGGGCAGTGTTATAGCAAAAGAAATATTTAGACAAACATGTAAATAGCCTAAAGTCATAATTTGCACTGAAAACAAGCTTGATATACTGAAATATACATCAGCACAACATTACCATTACTGCTCCCAATGCGCGCTATAACACCTCCACCACAGAGGCGGTGAGATTGCTTTTTTTTTCTGTGCCAGAGGGAAGAGATTCTCCATTATTTTATCTGTAACAGCTACTGCATTTATTAGTGAAACACAAAATAAACAGTAAAATAGTTGAGATCACACCATGTGTTCGGATATTCTTTCTTTTTTCTCTCTCTCTTTTTCTTTTTTTTGTTTGACCTTCTCACAGGGTGCTGTGTGTGAAACAATTTATGCACAAGAAAAACATTTGTGAGGACATGTAACCAGATTTACTAAAATCCTGAATGAGATATATGCATTTAGTGACAAAGTGTGTATGCACAAGATCAGCTTGTTGCAGGAACCGTAAAAGAGCCATTAATATGAATGGACAACGTTTCTGGTATCTGGAATGAAGTTAGCAGAAATCTAGAGATCCTGGTGGCTGGAGTCAGTACAATTTCAGCTATTTTAGTTAGCCCTGTGATGGACTGGTGAGCTGTTCTCAGTGTCTCCCCGTGAACTGAGATAGGCTCCAGCGTCCACACGGTCTTTGTAGGATTAAGCGGTTTGGCGAATGAATGAATAAATCAAAGGTTCGGCAAGAATCCCATGCTTCAGACTACTCATACGATGGCCAACCCTCATTGTCTATATAGTGCGATAATGGAAACTTGGTGGGTCGCAACTCCTCAACCAAGATTTGCAAGATGGCCGTTGGCTCACTTCCGCCCTTTAACAGATCTTGTATTTCGTCCTGCTGGGCATCAAGCCACCCTCCTCACCAGCACCAGGTTTAGTCTCCAACCACCCTACTATGCGGCAGGTTGTACTACGTTACAATGCTTCAAAACTAGCAAGAAAGACACGGTGGAACATTATGACCAAAGTCCCGATGAATAAAAGATGTATGATAATATGAAACTAGAAAGTATTGCTCAAAATGTCAGTGTGAGGTTTAACAAAATGAATGTGAGCCAATTTACCAAGTATCCTGTTAAGAATCCCTGCAGTATAAATATAATTAATTTTAATGAATATTTCATGTTTATTTGCTACACCAAGTCCCAGTCTCAAAGGAATACCAGTCGCCAGAAAGACTGAAAAACATATTCAACTCTACAACCTACGATTACAGAATCGCTCCTTTAATCCATTTAAATATAAAGCAATGCGTTTCTGATTTCTGAACTCACCAGTGAACAACTAAAGGTGTTGACGAGATGCAAGGTCAGAAGCTGAAATAACAGGGGGATGCCGAGGAAGTGTGTGCATTTATCACCATAATAAAACTCACTAATCTTCCTCCAACAGCCCACATAGACATCACCTCATTTCCAGACAACCTTCATTTTTATCTCTACACATTTCAGCATAAACACGAATCCATCAAAAGGTAGTCAGGAAACGGCTGCTGAAACTTTGGCCACGTTGGTGCTTATACGTACAAGAATGCATTAGGGTTAATATAGCACTTTATCAGTCTGTACATGGATACACTAGTACCTAGTGCTGTGGTGTCTGCAAGAATGCTAAGAAATAGAAAAACAACAAATAGTCCGATCATTCGATAATGTCCATCATGAGCAGTGACATGGAAGCTAGTAACTCGCCCAACTATTCGCGTTTTTCATTCTAAAGTAGCTAGATACACCAAAGCTCTTCTGGAAATACAGTATCATTCATTTATTTGCCAAGCCGCTTAATCCTACTAGGGTCGCGGGGAGGCTGGAGCCTATCTCAGCTGACACTGAGTGAAGGTGAGGTACACCTTGAACAGCTCGCCAGACCATCGCAAGGCCAACAGGCACACAGCCATTTACACTAAAGGGAAATTTGGAACAACAAATTAGCCTAATGTGCATGCCTTTGGATGGCACCGGATGTTTGATGAAACCGGAGTACCTGGAGAAAACCCACGGAAGAATGGAGCACATGCAAGCGCCACACGAAAAAGCCCTAGCCGAGCTCAGGACCTTCTTGTTGTGAGGCGGACGTGCTAACAATTATGCTACCTTGGTGCATGGAAATACAGCATCTTGCTAACTAAACACCCAAAATGGGGTCGACCAATGACCATCATACAAAGATGATAATAAAATAACTTTTTATCAATTAATTATCAATAAACTAATGATTATTTAATTTGTACTTTTGTAACAGGGTTGTACTTGTAAAGTGACTGATTCAGTCAACATCACATTATTGTCTTTTAGTGTGTGAATATAATGGGATTAGTGGTTTAGTTTTAGAGCCCCCCAACCTCCCCTTTCCCCTTACCTAATATTATTGCCCTCTGTCTGGTTGTTGTTTCGTGTAAAACTATCCAATTTGACGGACAAGTCTCTGCATCTGGGCAACTTCTGAAAACTTCGTCAGATGTCTTTGGGGCCACCGGGGATCTGAAAGAGCCAGACAGAGAATCTGTATTAATGCACACTTCACACGTCCATCTTCTTGAACACATCCAACGGTTATAGCTATGGGCCAGTGGTCCCATCTCAAGCAGAGTGAAATATGAGTCGTCTCAGTTTCTCCTGCTCCAGAGGACTCGCTCCGAGACCACACCGGCCTGAACTTCTTTCTCATAAACTCCTCCTTTAAATGAAATACACCTCGCACTGGGTCACTATTTAAGTGCGTTATTATCTGAATATTCAAAATGATGTACCAAATGTATTAAAGGTCATTTAGTTCAGCTTTATGAGATTAGATTTGTGGTGTTTTTTTTTTATTTTTTAAATTTGATTTTTTACTGCAGTAGCGAATGTGAAAATGATGAATCACTGAAACAGTCCACACACAGTTACAGTCTAAAGTCTGTTATGCCATAATGACATCAAAGAAGTGCCCTGAAATAAATAAACAAATAAACAAATAAACAAACAAATAAATAAATACAGAAAGAAAGAAAGAAAGAAAGAAAGAAATAAGGCTTTTTGAAATCCATGTTACCACGCTGCATAATAATAATAATAATAATAATAATAATAATAATAATAATAATTATTATTATTATTATTATTATTAATAATATTAATATTATTATTAATAATATTATTATTTTAAGTCAGTATTAATAATAGGTATACTTTTTATTAGGATATGACAAATTTCCAAGAGAAATATTTTGCATTATTGTAATAATTAAATGTTCCTTGAACTATAAATTCCCTTGTAATATATTAAAAGATTCCCGAAACAGTTCCTCCCTCCCATGCAGGGTCAGAGACCCTTTTTTATTTATTTTTCAAAATGACAGATGAACTTCATGGAACTTAATAGCTGTGCATGAACTTGATAGATTTTTTGGATATTATAATAATAAATGATACAACATGGACATGGGGGGGTCTTAGCTTCTGTCAAAAATGCCTGCTGATAAATGACTATTTGTAATGCCGTGTAAGTACTGCGTGGGTGTTATTGATGGAACGTATTGAAAAATCTATTTCCGCTCTAGTGCCTGGAGTTATTCCTTTGATAAAATACCAATCATTGGTGATAAAATTATTTCTAAGTGTCCTTGCCTGTAAGTCAGTCAGTGTAGAGACGCTGTTCCTTTGCCTTTGTAGTTTCTCCTCATGCGTCTTTCGAGCCTTGTACAATAGTCAGGAGAGCTACAAAGACGGTTATATCTTATATATTATTCTAATATGAGAAGGATGAAATCTCGTTTCGAAAATGTGATTTCTCTGATGTTCCCTCTTTCAGCACTGTTGCTGTTTCTCTTCAGCATCATTTCTCACTTCATGAGCTGTAAATTACTTATCTAATGTGAGATACACATCGCAGATGTAGAAGAGGAATAATGATGTGTGGATGGTAGTGAATGGAGCATGCATGCCTTAGCACTCGCTTTGTGTCTGCGTTCTGAATGGAACACTGTACAGAGCATAGTGTGCCATCCGTTCTCTCCATATTCAACTGATGGTACAAATTTGTAAAAGGAAAAATATTTCTTTCATGATTCCTGTGATTATTGAATACAAAAGAAATAAATAATAGTTTGTTTTTCATACTTTTGCTCGTACATTTAAATCAAAAGTACCAAAAAAAACCCAAAAAAACACCCGGACTCTTGGGTCATGGAATCTTCTTGTTCATATTTCAGAGCTGCAGCTTGGTGGAAATATCTGCATGTGACATGCCATCACTAGACGACTCTTAAGTGAAGATACCTTAAAGTGGCCTCCCGAGTGACGCATCAACACGGCGCGTGGCTATCAACCTGGAGATCGCAAGTTCAGAATCCAGGTAGATGCTGCAGCCGTCCGCAAATGTGAGTCCATGGGAGTTAATTGGCCGAGCTCTCACAGGAGGGAGGGATAGCATGCGCTTCCCTGTCACTCACAGCGATCACCAGCCGATCCATGGGCGTCTATCAGCTCATTTGCACAAAAGGGGCAGATAGCGCTTTCCCTTCAATGTTTGCTTTCCGCCTCCAAATGTGCAGCCATTCGTAAAGACGCGGGTGACACCATGTGATAGGGAGGCGGGTTATAATCACCAAAGAGCAACACATAATCATTCAACGTCTTTTTTTTTCCTTCTTCTGGTGTGAACATGCATTGAATTCCATGATGTTAACACCAAGAAAGGTCGTATATTCACAATACTGGGTTTATTTTGTCCCAATCTTTGCAAATTTATAATACAACTTTGATGCAGAGTTAAAATAAATTAATGTATGGTTAAAAGTCAACCCTGCTCACCAACAGAGCCCTATTTGGTTACCCTGTAAGAATTGAATCTTCCACACTTCTCAGTGACACCAGCTCTCCAATGCAATTGATTTTTTTTTTTAAGGTTATACCACACCCTGCAGTTAAATCTTGGAAGAATGAGCCCTATACTTTCCAGAATTTATTTGAAAGGCCCCTAATGGACTGTTGAATTTTTTTCTAATGTGAGGAAGTAGTGGACGTTTTTTGTTGTTGTTGTTTTGTTTCTGCAAGGGAAATTTGGTGAGCACACGCACACTTGGATGAATGGGCAGCCACATTGCAGTTAGGGGTTAGATTCCTGGTCTCAAGGGCGTTTCAGCCATGAGGATGGAGGAAGGGGAAGGTACCGGTCACTTTAGCAATTCGGACTATTTCGTGTAGTTCCTTTACATAAAGTGCAAATAGAAAAACCATTTAGATTAAAGGTTGTAAGTCAACAAACAGCTAATTGGCCTAATGTGCATGTCTTTAGACTGTGGGAGGAAACCAGAGTACCTGGAGAAAACCCATATAAGCACGGGGAGAACATGCAAACTCTACACAGAAACGCCTGAGCCTGGGACTCAAGCCCAGAACCTTCTTGCTGTGAGGCGGACGTGCTAACCACTATGCCACCCTGGTTAACAACAAGCAAAACATGACGTCCTATTAGAGAAAACCTACACAAGCTCTTTACTGGCCCAAATACCATCTTTAAACAAAAACATCTAAAAATAAAAAACTTTTCAGCAAAGTGCAATCTTATTGATTTTGAGCTTGAGATTTTTTTTTTTTTT
This sequence comes from Neosilurus hyrtlii, assembly GCA_028564935.1. NCBI lineage: Eukaryota > Metazoa > Chordata > Actinopteri > Siluriformes > Plotosidae > Neosilurus > Neosilurus hyrtlii. The sequence goes on from JAOUQZ010070162.1 coordinate 17,666, forward strand.
TTTGAGCTGCCACATGAGATAACGGCATATCTAGGACAGCTGCCTTCAAAAACTTGCCAGCTGAAGGCATCTCAGAGGCATGTCTATATAAAACCTTTAATTCGGACATGACTCGATGGCTTCTCTCCTCTGTGAGAGTACAGCCTGAGTAAGCAGCATTTCTCTGTAATATGTTTCTGTTACACCCCAAGTGACTTGCAGCTTCTATCTAATATTTCTCATATAAGCCTAGTGTATAGAGATGGAGTTTTATGTGTGATAACAGCCTAATAATACATCTCTGTTCGACAAGTAGACCCAAGTTTGCTTCTTTTATTGGGTTCTCAATGAGGCTTAATGAAGAGTAGATGCAGCTTTCAAATCGAAATGAAGACACGAGTAGCACAAGCCTCAGGGAAATTAACCTGTGTGTGTGTGTGTGTGTGTGTGTGTGTGTGTGTGTGTGTGTGTGTGGGTGTGTGTGTGGGTGTACTTGCAGTACATCATTGCAGGGAACATGCAATGCTATGAATACATAATGACTTGTTAATAATGATGTGGTAGCCTGGGAAAACTTCACCTTCTCATGATGAAACTGTAGAGAGAGAGAGAGAGAGAGAGAGTGTTTGTGTGTGTGTACTGTATGTGTTTGTATGTATTAGGGTCGCAGGGAGGCTGGAGCTTATCCCAGCTGACACTGGGTGAAGGTACACCCTTAACAGCGCACCAGACAATTGCAGGGCCAACACACATAGACAGCCATTCACACTCACTCCGGCGGTCAATTTTAACAGCCTGATGTGCAAGTTTTTGGACTGTAGAAGGAAACCAGAGTACGGCCCAAACTCGAACCCAGGACCTTCTTGCTGTGAGGCGAACATGCTAACCACTACACCATATATATATATACGTTGGCCTGTAATGAAATTTTATTATATGGTTTGTATTTTATGGTTTCACCCAAATGAGGATGGGTTTCCCTCCTGAGCCTGGTTCCTCTCAAGGTTTC
>JAOUQZ010070198.1:0-18644 GCA_028564935.1 Neosilurus hyrtlii
CTCTCCCCTGGAGTCAGTCACTCTCAGTCACTCTCTCTCTCTCTCTTTCTCTCCCCTGGAGTCAGTCACTCTCAGTCTCTCTCTCTCTCCCCCTGGGAGTCCGTCACTTTCAGTCTCTCTGTCCCCTGGAGTCAGTCACTCTCAGTCTCTCTCTCTCTCTCTCTCTCTCTCTCTCTCTCTATCCTGGAGTCTGCCACTCTCAGTCTCTCTCTCTCTCTCTCTCTCTCTCTCTCTCTCTCTCAGAGTCAGTCACTCTCAGTCTCTCTTTCTCTCTCTCTCAGAGTCAGTCACTCTCAGTCTCTCTCTCTCTCTCTCTCTCTCTCAGAGTCAGTCACTCTCAGTCTCTCTCTCTCTCTCTCTCAGAGTCAGTCACTCACTCTCAGTCTCCCTCTCTGTTTCTGAGTCTTCTCTCTCTCGTGAGTGTGTCTCTTTCTTCTGGGGAAATAATCCCCCAATTCAATTTAATTTTCAATTTCAGAGAGCTTGACTAGCACCAGAAAGTCATGTTTACGTTGGCAAACCTCATGAAAAAATAACAGACAAAAATGGTAACAGAAAGTGGTAAAAAAAGAGAATGTAGATTTTTGTATAAAATAAATTAACTCAAGTAAGTGAGAACTGTGTAGGTCCCACACTTGGGGTTGGTTCCAGCGTGTTTCCTGGGTCTGGATCATATGCTGAGCCTGAAGATGATTTACAGAGAGAGCAGGGTCATGCAGACTACTGGGTAGTGAAAAGTTTCTAGGATGTTATAAATAATTAAACTGCTGCAGGTGTAAATATTTACTCCGGTACAGTTAAGAGAGCTGTGTATAACTGCAGGAGGTAGAGCAGGGTGTGTAATAGTTGTAATGTGTATGTGTAGGGGCAGCCGTAGCCTAATGGTTAGAGAATGGTTATCTTCATGGCTGAAGTGCCCTTGAGCAAGGCACCGAACCCCCAACTGCTCTCCGGGAGCCCCAGTGTGTGGCAGCTCACTGCTGTGTGTGTGTGTGTGTGTGTGTGTGTGTGCGCTCACTTTGTATTGGTTAAATGCAGAGGCAATAATTTCCCTTGCAGGATTAATACTGTACAGCAAAATCAAAAAAATCACTAAAAGTACAGTGTGTGTGTGTTTATGAACAGAAGTGTAGGTGGTCGGTGCATGAACACAGCGGTGATCATCACGGTTCATGATGGTGGTTTTTCTTCAGACTTATTTCTGTCTTGTTTTTTCTTGTTGTTTTTTTTGTCTTCCCATCTCTTGCAGTCTTTCTGACTACTGCAGGCAGAATTCCATCAGGAGTTTAAAACACAATCCCGTGGAAACCTAATACACGTCTTCCTGACTCTCGGTGTGATGTCATTTTCAACACACACTTTGGTCACACACGTCTCACCTTACAGCGTAGAAGATTTGGACATCCAGATACTTTGTTCTGCAGCAAAGGCTTTAATGGCTCTTGACCACATCACTCTGAGTGTGTGTGAGTGTGTGTGTGTGTGTGTGTGTGTGTGTGTGTGTGTGTGTGTATAGGAGGAAAAAAGAAGGAAAGCATCAAGTCTTTATCTGAACCTGTCTAAATGGTCAGCATGACTCCATCCCAGTGTGTGTGTTGGGCTTATCGGGAATCATGCACTATCAGGAATCGCGTGCACACACACACACACACACACACACACACACACACACACACACACACACACCCCAGCCACCCCCACTCACACATGTGCATGGAGCCATTGAATGGAAAGTTTCCTTTTGTTTTACGTGTGTGTGTTTTGTTTTTATTATTTCAGCTTTCTGTCTTCCTCGCGGCTCCATCTGCGTTTAATTTGTATTTCCTGTACAGCCCTGTTTTCTGCTCAGCCTTTTCGAGGAGTCATTGTTTCGTGTCAGGTTTTTAACCTCTGTGATATTAAATGCATTATTGCAGATGGTCCTTCAGTCACACCACTCTCTAGGCTTCACAGTCATATTCCTAAAGTCGTTGCTGTGTAGTGGCACTTTTATAGTGATTCATCCTCATCCACAGCTTTCGAACCCACCAGCATGTTGGGACGAGCGACTGAATACATGAATATATATAAGTATATGTATACTTATCTTTTTCATTTAGCATGCACCAAAGAACCACCTCGGTGTTTTTTTTTTGTTTTCTATTCCCTGTTATTGGAGTGTATGAGGGGCTCATCATCTGCTTGTGGACTGAAGTGTAATTGTAGTGAATTTTGGAATCAGATGCTTTCCATTTCTCATTCCTTGTACAGTGGCTTGCAAAAGTATTCGTGCCCCTTTAACCTTTTCCACAGTTTGTCACGTTGCAACCACAAAGGTAAATGTATATTATTGGGATTTTATGTGATAGACCAACACAAAGTGGCACATAATTGTGAAGTGGAAGGAAAATGATACATGGTTTGGCACAGATGTAAACCTACTAAGACATGGCGTCCCCCTAAACTGACAGACCGGGCAAGGAGAGCATTGATCAGAGAAGTATTCAAGAGGCCCATGGTAAGCCTGGAGGAGCTGCAGAGATCCATAGCTCAGGGGGGAGAATCTGACATCAGGACAATTATTAATAGTCCACTCCACAAATTTGGTCTTTATGGTAGAGTGGCAAGAAGAAAACCATAAGAGGTGTGGGGGCAAAAACATAGAGAAAGGTCCTCTGGTCAGACAAGACCCCAACTGAATTTGGCCTACATGCAAAACGCTACGTGTGGCAGAAAACTAAGACTGCACATCACCCTGAACACACCAGCCCCACCGTGAAACATGGTGGTGGCAGCATCATGCTGTGGGGATGCTTTTCTTCAGCAGGGACAGGAAAGCAGGTCAGAGCTGATGGGAAGATGGATGTAGCCAAAAACAGGGCAATCCTGGAAGAAAACCTTTTAGATTCTGCAAAAGACTTGAGGCTGGGGCAGAGGTTCACCTTTCAGTAGGACAATGACCCTAAACATACCGCCAGAGCTACAATGGAATGGTTTAGATCAAAGAATATTTGTGTTCGAATGGGCCAGTCGAGTCCAACTGAGAACCTGTGGCTTTTCCTTCCACATCACAATTATGCACAACTCTGTGTTGGTTTATCACTTAAAAATCACAATAAAATACATGTATGTTTATGGTTATAACATGAGAAAATGGGGAAAAGTTCAAGGGGTGTGAATACTTTTGCAAGCCACTGTAACTTGGAACACTGTCATATTTTAATATTCTAGTTGTAATTATTTCAGCTTAGCTTTTTTTTACTCTGTGCTCTGATGTACGGTGAGCACTTGGCTTTGTGGGAGAGAAGACTTTTGGGCGTGGTGACGTCTCTCACTCGTGTATTGCCCATGTTTTTTTTCCGAATGTGGTTCCTAATTTGCATTAAGGTTGTGTGTGTGACCCTCTGACTGTAACCACGAAGGGTGTGTGGCGTCCCTCCTGTGAGGAAACCTGCTGTATCAGTGCGATTGCGAAAAAACAACACAGAAAAACAGACTATATATAAAACAGCTCAGCGGTCCCACCCTGCTTTACTTCCTGCTGCCCAGCAGCTGTGGTGTAAATGAAGCTACGCTTGTATGCCTATCATAAGAGAAGTGACCTTTATTTGACCTTCATCAGAATTAAAATAGTGCATTAAATTCCTGTCAAATCTTTCATTCATTCATATCCTCCTTTCTCATTTTACTGCTGTCTTCTTATTATTCTTATTATTATTCTTCTTATTTTTTATTTTTTTTTGCTTTACAACAAAATTAACTGATCTCTTCAAAACAACTTAGAAGGGGTGGCACGGTGGCGTAGTGCTTAGCACGTCCGCCTCACAGGAAGAAAGTCCCAGGCTTGGCGAGGGCGTTTCTGTGTGAAGTCTGCATGTTCTCCCTGTGCTTGCATGGGTTTCCTCCCGGTAAAGACATGCACATTAGGTTGATTTGCTGTTCTAAATTGCCCCAAGGTGTGAGGATGAGTTTGAATGGTTTTGTGTGTGTTAGTCCTATGATGGTCTGGCGAGCTGTTCAGGGTGTACCCCGCTGTCTTCCAGAGTCGGTTGAGATAAGCTCTAGCCTCCCTGGGACCATAATAGGATTGAGCTTATCAGTAAGTAAATGAAAACAACGTTGGTCTTTTACTGTGGGTTGAATTTTTTGAAGCTGTGTACTATACAGCTTGTCCTTTTTTGTGGTTAAAAAAATTCTCATTAAAATGCATGTACCACAAGATGGTGGGGGTTTTATGTTGCTGCGCATCCATCTGAGGTTTTCATTAGTGTGGTATCTCAAGAACGAGTAGTTAAGTGGTTGTAGGAATTTCAATGACCTGACTGTATTTAGGAATCGAAGCAAACAAGGTCAAGGGCACAGCAAGGCCAAATATGTAAATACAAAAACAGTTTGAATAGTTTGAAGCATGTTTTGTAGCTATTTTAGAAAAACGGTTTAGAAACAAGAATTACTTGTTGGTGTAGGCGTCACTGTTGCATTCTGATTTCAGATTTGGTCAAATATATATCCACAGCCTTAAATCCAAGGTTCAAAATAAACCTGAATGATTTTTTTTTTCATTTTAAAATTGTGTAAATGATTTAGAAGGTTTTAGACATGTTAATTTTAGATGTTTGTAGAAGTATGTAGATATTTGGTAAGTATATTAACTCTTATAGGGGCTGTTTCATGGTCAGGGTTGTCTTTTTACAATTATACAAGGGACCCCTTTAAGTTTGCACTTGCATACTTTATGACTGCCTCTTGTTTATTGTTGTATAGAGGAACAGTAGTCCCAGCTACACTACTGAAATCTTTTATCAATTCCGATAAATATTGATATCAGAGGAAAATATTGCTCAGATTTTGACCAAGTACAGAATTCAATTCTCTCTACTGTAATAAAAATAGTAGCTTTTACCTGATAAAATTCTGAATTGCCTCCTAATAACTAACTAACTTTTACTTTTGGAGGGGTATTTTCATACAATCTAGAAAGATGTTCTGCTGCTTATAAGCGCTATTTATAATCTAAGTAGCTTTGTCGGGATCCTTTGTCCGTCAGAAATGTCTTCTCCGGAAAGTAGACATTACATGAGGACAGAAGTACTTGGTTTCAGATATTAATTACTTTTTCTAAAGCAGCATAGAACTGTAGAGTAAGCATGTCCGTGAAAACGTGTCTTCTCCGGAAAACCACAATGATTGCCACTGCAGTTTATAATATATACAACTAATGTTGCAAGAAACCTGCTCAGATACTGTGTTTAGACAGCTTTTATTCTTAATGCTGTGAATTCTTTACAATTCTGATACACGACAAGCAGATGTACTGATTTTAGAGACCCGGCACCTGTTATACTTTCACCCAGTTATACTTTTCACACCATTAGACCTGGAGCTCTGATACTTCACACTAAATATTCTAATCTCATAAGATTGTTGGTAACAAGAAACCACAAAAACTAGGAGTTTTATTTTTGAGTTACTGTGAACCCAAAAGGTCTCTCCTGATTGTGAAACAGCCCATCGACATTTGTAAACATTTTGAATGTTCGTAGGTATTTCTGGAAGCTCTCAGGTATTTGTAGATATTTTTGTCTGTTGACATTCATAGGTGGTTGTAGGGTTTTGCAGATATTTCTTGATGCTGGTAGAACTTTGTAATCATTTCTAGGATTTTGAAGAAGTTTTGAAGTGATTTTTGATGATTGGTATTGATGATTTTCGGATATTTCTAAATGTTTGCAGAAGTTTCTGGATGCTTTTGGATGAGTAGATCCATAAGTAGAATTTTGTAGACTTTTCTAGGTTTCTGAACAATTTTGCAGATAATTCTGGTGGTTTTTATACATGGCTAAATGATTTCTGAGGTTTGTAACCATTCCTGTAACCATTCTCTGTAGAAGCTTGTAGATGTTTTTGGATGTTCTCGGGGATATCAGGGAGATGTGTACACATTCACAGTAGCTGATGGATGTTTCTAGAAGCATTTCTGGATTTTTAGAGGTTTGTAGATGTTTCCGGAAGCCTGTAGATATTTTTGATATCTGTAGAAGGTTGTCGTTACTTGTAGATGTTTGTTGAAGGTTTGGCATCTTCTTCTTTAAGAGCTTTTTTTCTAGAAGTTATTTATTATTATTTCTCACAGTTTGTAAATGGTTTTATTTGTTTCTGGAAGCTTTTACTGGACTGAAAAAAGCCACATGATTGAAAAAGTGTGTAGACAATTCTAGCTGCTTGTCAATGTTTCTAAAACTTTTATCGATTACTTAATCATTTGCCGAACTGCTTAATTCTACGAGGACTGCAGGGAGGCTGAAGCCTATCTCAACCGCCTCTGGGTGAAGGTTGGGTACAGGGCCAACACGCAGTCAATCGTTCACCCTCACACCTAGGGACAATTTGTAAAAGCCACTTAGCCTAATGTGCATGTGTTTGGACTGTAGGAGGAAACCGGAGTACACGGAGGAAACGCGCACAAGCATGTGGACAACGTGCAAACTCCACTCGGAAACGCCCTCGCTAAGCCCGGGACCCAAACCCAGGACTTTCTTGCTGTAAAGTGGATTTGCTAACCACTACACCAAAGTGCCACCCCTGTTTTTAGAACATGTAAAACTGGAATTCTGAACCAGATGTGCATTTTTGCCCTAGCCTGAACTTTGTGGGGGGAAACCTTTAGAAGTTTGTTTTCTAGAACTGAATGTAAAGTCTTGAATATGAATTTCGGAATGTGAACCAAACCGTCAGAGAACCCGAATCATAAAATGTGTTCATTTGCAATAGTTACAAGAAACTTATAACACATAAATGAGCCGATCACGTTAATTCATCGCGTTTCATGCGAACTGCAGTCAATATCATAATTTTTGCTGAACGGAGAGTTTTCTGAATAATTTTAAACAAATGACTGCAAGGTAGCTGGATAAAGGACTAGCCTCACTCACCAGCCGTCTTTTTCTGGCGCCCACATTCCCCTGAGTTCTTAAGACCACGTGAAAAGTACAGACCACAAGCTGTCAGTCGGGTCTGCCACAGCGTACGCATCTGGCACAGCGAGCAGTACAACAATTCTTAGCATCTGCCTGCATGTGCAAATATAAATGGGTGTAGGCCACCTTGGGGAAAGATCCAAAGTGTGTGTGTGTGTGTGTGTGTGTGTGTGTGTGCGTGTGTGTGTGAGTGAGTGAGTGAAGGCTGGTATGTGGAGGCGTGTGAGCCTGTGATGTTTTAAAGGCATGGCTGGATCAAGTTTGAGACTGTAAGCTGAAATCAGACCTCTCAACCGTGCGAAGCTATGCCAGGCCTCTGGTCCAGACCCAGATATACGTCACGTGTGCTAATAGTGCACTCCGTGTTTACACCAGGGCTGCTTTTTCAATCTCGTGTTGGGCACGTCACAAAATTCTGGCTTTTCTGATAGTACACCCAGTGTAATACTACAACCAGTGTACGCTTAGCTGAAATTCTGTTTCCAAGGTGAAGCATGTGTTTGCCTCACTTCACATTACACACCAATATTTCGACACAGCTGGTTGCCAGATATGAAAAGAACTGCCAGGCAAACACGGCGTGCCGCAGCCATGGAAAAAAGCTAAAGATTTGGAAGAGATATCCTCTGTTAAAAACAGCATTCCATGCTGCATGTGCATATTCAATACAGACAGGGGCACATTCAGTTTTATTTTATGGTTTCATTTGTAATATTCATCATATTTTACGATTAATTGCTGTTTTGGATGTGATATGTATTCTTTGTAGTGCTGGGTGATAAATTAGCATAATAGATTAATTTTGAAGATTTGGGTTAGGGCGATGTGTTAAATAAAAATCTGCGATTCACTTTAAAGTCACTTTAAAAAATATTTTTATATGCGGTGGTTTGTTTTTCACTTCACTGGTTCGGATTCCATAAAGCACTGGTTCCCCCGCCCGGGATTATTTCCTGACCTGCACTCATTCCTTGATAGGCTCCAGTCCCTGCCGTCCAATAGAAACAAGGCCTGAAACACATGAGCAAGAAGGCAACGAGGAGCTTGTTTCAAAAATTGCTCGGTGATTCAGAAATGGTTCACATGTACAGAGTACTGCACAAACCACTTTCTGTTTTATAGTTCGTCCGAGTTCTGATCCGGAAAAATAGATATAAAAAATAGTATCACAGCAAACTTATTTCAGTATCTCGAACATGTCTTTGAGTACATTGTACATATCCTTGAGGGCCGTGGTGGCTCAGCGGTTTGGACTCTGCGTTACTGAATCAAAGGTTCAAGCCCCACTACCACCAAGCTGCCCCTGTTGGGCCCTTGAGCAAGGACCTTAACCCTCAACCGATCAGCTGTATGAACAAGATCACTGTAAGTAGCTCTGGATACGGGCGTCTGCCAAATACCATTACATTTTTATATAAATAAAATAACTGAAATAATTCTCTTAGATAAAATAGGTGCAATTGGGAAGAAACGTATGACCTAACTGAGGGCAGTGGTGGCCCGGTGGTAGGGTGCTGGATCACTGATCCTAAGGTCGGGGGTTCAAGCCCCACTATCACCGGTTTGTCACGTCACTGCTGTCACCGGGTTGTGCAGTTAACTGGGTTATGAAACGCCGGCCATGTCTCTCACTGTCTGTGGTATGTAAAAGAACCTTTGCTGACTTTCGTAAAGAGTAAACTGCATAGCCGTCAGCGTGTTTCTGCCCTGCGATGGCCTGACGAGCTGTCCAGGGTGTACTCACTCTGCTCCTTGATTTTCCTGTGCACCTGCTTTTCACGCCACACACTGATTTGATCCCTGCATTCCGTTTGTGTTTGTCTTTATTTCCATGTCGATGCTTGTTGTGTTTTTTTGCATCTGTCCTCGGGCCTCAAACAGAACAGCCTCATGGTTGTTTTACAGCTCCCTGCACTAGAGCGTGTAAAGTTCTGTTTTAGCTCAGTTTAGTGCACTTCACCTATAAATGAATAATAAAAAAGAGACGTTTGAAACACTTGCTGTTGTGGGTTCAAGGAAATGGTAAATTATGGTAAAGATATTTTTGGTTAGCAGGGTCGCCTCACAGTAAGAAGGTCCCGTGTTCGAATCCAAGTCTCGGAGCGTGTTTGTGTGGAGTTTGCATGTTCTTCCTGTGCTTGCATGGGTTTCCTCTGCGTACTATGGTTTCCTCCCACAGTTCAAAAACATGCGCAGTAGGCTGATTGGTGGTTCCAAATCGCCGCTGGGTGTGAGGGTTAGTGCGAATGTTAGTATGTGTGTTGGCCCTGCGATGGCCTGGCGAGCTGTTCAGGGTGTACAGGGGAAGCTGGAGCCCTTCCCAGTTGACTCTGGGTGACGGTGAGGTACAACCTGAATAGCTTGCCAGGCCATCGCAGGGCAAACCCTCACACAATTAATTCACACTCACATTCAAACCTAGGAGCCAATCAGCCGAACGTGCATGTCTTTGGACTGCGGGAGGAAACCCAGTGGAAACTCATGCAAACGCGGTCGACACACTTGCCGGTGAACCTTCCAGGCTCATAAATCTGGTAGCATGACATCCTGGGCTCTTAACCTTTTGCACTGGGCTACAAAAATATAACACCCGACAGGCTTCCGAAAATTATATTCCAGTTGAAATCAAATCCTGTGCAGCACAGTGGCGTAGTGAATAGCACGTCTGCCTCACAGCGAGAAGGTCTTAGCATAAGTTCGACTTCACGTTATAGAGCATTTGAGGTGAAGCTTAAAGACAGAATTAAAGGGCAACCGTGTTGAGTAACATAACTTCGGATGTATCCAGTGTTGTCCACAGAATTTGCAGTTGCTTGCAATGAATTAACTGTAGGCTGCTCAGGCTTGTGGTAACGAGGTGTCGACGCAGCACGGCACAGACGCGGGAAGGTTATGACCCCCCCCTGTGCATATAGGACTTGCTTCAATAATTTGTAGAATTTGCATAAAAATTTGTTACAATTCTGTTTCATCAATGATTTTTATTCAAGAAAGTGATTCTCGTTTGAAACGAAATCTTTTACATGGCTATCATCAGTAGTGTGAGCGTTACCTACTTAGCATGTGCGTTTGGTCTCTTAGTAAAACTCTGCATGTGTCGCACCTGTAGAGAAATAGTGTTCTTCATTTTGCCACTGGTTAATTCTGAGTGAATTCTATTTCTCTTTGCTTGTGAGTTTAAGTTTAGGAACTGTATTCAACACTAGGTGGCAGTACAAGGTAAGTGTTGTTCTAGTACAGGCTACGTAGCATTATCTTTTGGAGAAAAAGAGGTAATGATGGATCTGCACAAACGAGCGTGTCGTGGTATGAGTGGTGTAACACGTTTAGCATAGTGTATGTGGGTGGATTTAATGTACTGGTCAGAAGCAGGATTGAGGGGTGTACTCAGGACTCGGTGTTACATTTGGTTAAAACCTGAAATACCAGTCAGCTACTTTGCAGTAAATATTACCTCAATAATTTTGTAAAATATGCCAAATTTCTATGTAACACACAATAAAATCAGAGATGCAATTTTATTTAAAAAAGAAACCAATGACTAATAATTTGGGCTTCAGTGTGAACATGAATATTCTCCCGCGTACCCAGCTGTGCGTACAAATATGTAAACATCTGACTTGAATGAATCAGTTTCTGACATTCCTGACAAACTGTCTGATTTTGAATAGTTCAAGGAAGGCCGTGAAGAGTTTGAGCCGGAATAGGAAATCAGAGCTGATGATGAGACCGCGGTTACATGACAGAAGTATGATGACCGCGATAACGACCCACAGTAAGCTAACAATGACACATAAGCAGTGTCTTGTGACAAAAAGTGTTGTTAACTGACAAAACGGTCCCATCTGATGAATGAGCAGATGGTAAATATTCCCGAAACCAAAATCCGACTCTTCAAAGCTGTTATCCTTCTATCCCACTCTCGTGCCGAAGAGAGCCAGGGATGTCTGAGATCTTACGCTCGAGCTGAAAACCTGTTGGTGTTTTTGTTATCACACTATATCCCATCCAAAATTAACCCTCATCCACTCGTAGCATGCTGCACAGGGACAGACGGCGATCCACCGACACTCATCAAAATACTCATCACAGCAAACAAGAAAGTGTTCTTAGCAAACCATTTTATTGGAGTTGCCAACCACCGCAAATATGAGTTACATAGTGTCCCTCACATCAAACAAAAACAACTTAACCAACCATTTGCATGGACAGCCTACGCATAAGACAAAAGGTAGACTATGCTAAAAGTAGCGTTACGGACTGATGACCCACCCATTCCCTTTAAGGCGGTTATTGCCAAAGTAATGATAATCTGATTTATCATCGTGTTGATGTTTCTTGACTGGGACAAGTCTTGATGTTTTACACAGCTAATCCAACCGTAAAAAAAAATTGGCTAGTGCCGGTACATTTATGGAGCGAAATCCAAGGGTTGTCACGTAGAGAAAAAAACCCTCATCACATATTCGTGAATCGCAGGTATTTTATGTTTCTTTCTCTCTTTCTCTTTCACTATTAAAAATGCATAGATTCATGTGTACACACTCACAAGGTTCATGTTTATACATCGTCACCGGAAACAGCCAAAGATTTCCGGGCACTGAGGGCTCCTCTGCCAGGTCAATTTAACTCAGTAAAGCTGTTATTTCATTAAATACTATTTACTTAAAGGATTATAATCAGACAGAGAGTGATGTTACGAAAACTTGATTGTTGAATCTCTTTAAGGTTAAACTCACCTGGAACCACCTGATACGATCACAACGCTTAGGTACTGATCCAGTTTGTGTCACCATTCTGTAAATACCCCAATACGATGGTACTTTTTCAGGGGTTTTTTTTTGTTATAATTTTTGTTCCAAACAAAAAATAAAAATAAAACAATAAATGAAAAAAAAAAGTTTTTTTTGTTATTTCTACACGAAGTTAGCAAATGATTTCATCCTTCCTCACGGGACACTGCACTACCTGCCAATATGTAACTAGTTTAGAGTGCTCCACCTGTGGGTCTATAAAGCAATGGAAATAATTCACCACCTCAAGTCGAAACATATAAATTATAAAAATGAATAAAATTAGGTTTGGGGCCGGTGTGGTGATACACGAATCACCGCACCAAGAATCATGATACATAACTGACTTGACTTTGCTCCCCATTTGTGTTAAATTTACAGATGAAGTTAAAGCTAAGGGCAAGATAAAGGGTGAAGTAATCAAAGTTAAAGTTAGAAATAAAATCTTAATCAAAGTTACGGTTACATTTTCGGTTAAAGGGAGAATTTATGAGATTGACTTGAACCTGTCAGTTCTGAAACTCTGGCCCAGAAGAGAGTATCCGAGGCACACGTACGGTCCCAGATATATTACACTACTTTAACGAAATCTCGGCCAGGCTCTGTAACACACTCCACAAACATGGAGTTATGATCATTTGTAAGACATCCAGCTTGTTATTTGTGTGAAAGTTCATTCTTAATGGGGTGTCGCTGCATTCATTACCTTCTGCTTTATCTCAGCTCGATTTAAGCACAGCTGATGAAGTGTGTGCTGAGTTCACCGAGCTGTGGTTAAGGCTGAGCATGTAATCGCGGTGTGTGGCTGTGTGTGGTGCTTGTTTGTTTGTGAGTGTGTTTGTGTGTGCGCATAAAGAGCACATGTGTGTGTGTATGTGTTTATGCTTGTGTGTATGCATGCATGGGGCTAGTGTGTGTGTGTGTGTGTGTGTGTGTGTGTGTGTGTGTGTGGGCATGCATACACTAAAAAAAAAATAAAATACAGACTGTCCTGAAGCTTTTCCTGTAGAGAGACCCAAATTGCACCATCCTGCTACTGTATTACAGAACACACACACCCACCCACCCACGCACCCACACGCGCGTCTCACATCTCTTTCATTATTTCAGAGATTTGCTTCACCACACACTTGAATGTTCTCATAAGCTCCACTTTCCTTGGTGACGGACGTGTCGCAGTCAGATTCAGGAGAAATCACACAATATACCAACCTGATCTTTTTTAGATGACTCACTTTTTATTTGTGCGTTCCTTGTCGTATCTTCTGTTTGTCCTCCAGGCTTTTTTATAGATCTGCAAACTTTGTTTTGCATCTAAACCTGTCGGCATAAATCAACCTGTGGTTTGGCACGTCGCCTTAAAACGCTATCGCGTAAACAAACAGCCTCACGCTGTTTTGGCTTGATGAAGACGTCGCTCAAAACTTTCCCTCAACAAAACTGGAGGTTTCCCTTTCCTTTCTCCTCCCTTGCCATCTCTTTGTCCTCCATTTTCTCACAGGCTCAAAACCATAACCACTTCACTACCACTGCTTCAGAGATTCCCTGCTACCTGTTACTATAGTAACGCACACAGTACCAAAGTGGTAATATTGACAGCTTGCAGTTATTCATCTTGCAATGTTGCAGGCAGACTGGAGCCCATCTCAGTCGATACTCGGTGAAGGCGGAGCACTTCCTGAACAGCTCACCAGACCATCACAGGGCCAACACGCACACAACCTTTCACACTCACACCTAGGGGCAAAGTCGAACAGTCAATTAGCCTAATGTGCGTGTCTTTGGACTGTGGGAGGATACCGGAGTTCCCAGAGGAAACCCACGCAAGCACAGGGAGAACATGAGACCCTCGCTGGGCCTGGCACTCATCCAGGACCTTCTCACTGTGAGCGGGACGTGCTAACCACCACAGTACACCATGCCGCCCCAGTTACCAGACTAGACTGAACGTTGTAGTAATTGTTGTAAGTAATTTCCTAGTTTATAACTTCTTTTTCTTAGTATCCAACAAGCAGTACTGAGTTCATCATTGGTAGATTTGCTATTCGTAATTACTAGGAATAGCTATATCATGGATTAGTGCATAATAATATACACACGAACGGCACAATCTGATTGGTCCACTACCTCATGATTAAAATGCACTATTCCGAGTGACGAGTGCTCGAATCAAAATGGCAGCCACTCACGGTTTTTTCACGGTCACTTTAACCATGACAGTTTAATTTTTGTGTTTAGGGTTAGCTTTTCTGTGTCGGCTCATGTTGGTGGACAGGGAAGAGGCCATCAAAAGTGCACATTTCCTGTGTGGGGTGAGGGGTTCTTTAAAATAATAATAATTAAAAAAAATACTATTAAATTCATGAAGCTCTTAGAAACAAACAGTTTAATTCCAGATTGTGTTTCCTTCTGTATATTGATATTGAATGAATCCATATCCTGATTTCTGTAAAGCTGCTTCGAGACAATGTCTGTTCATAAAGCTGCTATAAACATGGAATATCACTACCTGAGCAAGCACTAAAATCGACGGGCACCTAGTCGTGCGTTTAATTTGAGAATCTCATGCGTCACTCCTGAATTGTCGGGGTTTCAGCTCAGGAAGCATCGTTATTTTTAATCTTACCTTGGTATGTCTTGGTATGCTTGAGCTTCTCTACCACAGGTAATGTTGGAGACAGTTCAAGGAAATGAATAAGTTTCATCTGGTGACGTCATCACCCTTGTTGAAGAATTGCTGTAGTAAATAGTGATGAATAAATAAATGGTTACAGACAGCCATAGCCACAGCTTTCAATCTTATCTTTTGTTATCTAAATCTTATCTAACAAAATTATTCACTGAGGTATTTACTTACTGTAGCAAAAAAATCCATAAGAATGAAGAATGATTCTTCTGGCAATGATAGGACGTAATGTTTGCGGTCTGATAAGTCATAGTTGTTGAGAACAGTAAGTGACTTCGGGTGAACACAAGATGGATAATCAGCACTGTTAAGGTTAACGTTGCATTTGAGATTCAAGTTAAGGTTATATTTAAAGGGAAAGGTCAAGGTTAAAGGTGAGCGTAAAATGAAGTATGGTTTAGTTAAATGGTTAAGTGATATGGTTAAGATATAAAATAAGATTAAAGTTATAGGATACAGTTTGAATGGTTAAAGTTAGAATTAAAGATAAGATTTAAGTTAAATTTTTAAAAAGTTGGATGTTAAAGAATGAATTGGTTTTATGATGTTGTCCTAAATGTGTTGTGAGACCAGGATAAGCTCCGGCGCTATGAGCCACTAGGCTCGGGGGTTAAAAGCTCAACAGATACACCTACATGTATTGTACTGCTTTGTTTGTCTGCTTGTTAACCCTTTTGGTATGCTGATCTTTGGGCCATATCTCTTTTTACCTGCATTAAAAAAGGGGAAATAAACAAAACAAAAAAAGAGTCAAGGTTAAAGTAAGTAATTAAAGATCGAGTTGAAATCATGATTAAATTTTAATTACAGTTAAGGTACAAGTTGGAATTAAATTTAAGTTTACAGTTATTGTTAAAAATCAAAATTAAACTTTGGATTTAAATTAGAATTAAAGTTAATGTTAAATAATTAAAGAGAAATTAGAATTTTGAATTCATGTTTAGGTTATAGTCAGAGTTAAGGTTAAGTTAAGAATAAATGTCAAGGTTACCATTAAAATTGAAGTTGAAGTTACAGTTGATTTAGAATGAAAGGTTGGGGTAAATTTAAGATTTAACTTTAAAAAGATAAAAATCAAAACCTATGAAGGGTCACATCTGTCTGCAATATTTTAAACCCAATATTTTAAATCACTGAGTTCTCATCCCGAACATTTTGTAAAGGAAAATGCCGACCTAAGACACTGAGAGCTGCGTTTTTTAAAACAAGTTAAGGAGAATTGTTTCCTTTAAGGAGGCTATATGCACCACTGCCTTAAACCGTGGCCCAAACAAAGGAACATCAGAAGCCTTTGAATCTCAGGAGTCCCAACAACGAGGTCTACTGAGGCAGACTCTTCTTAAATCAGATGGAAATACACCGTGTGCTCATGTGTTGCAGTTTACTCCAAAGTCAGTGTGTCTCCAGTGTCAGGAGCCGCGTTACACTTTGTGCTCAGCCGTTGTGGCGAGTTTTAAAGTGGCTGTTGCATCTTATCACGAAACACTCGCAGTGTATCAGTGTTTTAGGACCAGATTAGACTCCCACACACATTTCCAGCGGCCAGGTGTCCAGGGATGGGGTCACGACCTCATGGTATAGTAGCTAACTGCTCTACTGTGGGTCATGACAGTAATTTATTCATTAGTTACTAGACCTGTGTGGTGTTAGAGTGTGTGTGTGTGTGTGTGTGTGTGAGTGTATGTGTGAACCAAAGATGCAGAGTGTTGTGTAATTCAGCAGTGTTTGTGTCTAAAAATCTTTGTCCTTATCGTTTAACGTCCCCGATCTTTTTGTCTGTATGCTCCTTTGAGTCACATCACAAATCCCATGAGATTAGTTCTGACGCCGACTCGTTATCTTCACACAGACTCAACTGTATCAGTGTTTGCACTGAGGATATGCTTGCTGAAGGAACTGATAACGTGTGTGTGTGTGTGTGTGTGTGTGTGTGAGGGAGGGACTGCGTTCTTCTGCTGTAGTAACGGGAAACAGATTCCATTTCCTCTTCCACTGAGATTGGACGGATAGGAAGAAGCCTTGCTTTTGCGTTGAGTGAGGATAGCAGTCTGTTTTAAAAGTACATGAACAGGCATGTGTGTGTGTGTGTGTGTGTGTGTGTGTGTGTGTGGTGGTGGTGGTGGTGGTGGTGTCATATATCCTTTCATTCATCCTCAAGTCTCAGTGTAGTGTTATGATGAATGAAGCCCATTCACACTGAATAACAACAAATCCCTCAGCTTCAAAATTTCACCTGATGGTCAAGGGGAGCATCAAGCTGTTCATCCTGTGAAGTCATGGGTCACTTGGGTGATGGATGCATTCTGGATGAATCTTGCACCAGGGCTTGATCCCGTTCTGACCTTTGTGGTGTTACAAAGAGACCGGAAAACTCAAGACAACATGAGACATAATTTTTGGCTTTGAAACTGTATTTCAGAATAGATTTTGTGGAGGAAGGAATCGGGGTATCGGGGGCCACTGGGGGCGCTGTGTGTTTTGAACCCATGAACTGTGGAAGGTCTGTGGCCTGCCGGTCTGAAATGTCATCCTAATATATATTTGGTCCTCCATAAATCTGCAATTTGCTGGACTTCCTGATCACATACTGGAATTAATTATTGATCAATAACAGCATCAACATCAATATGAATACAGAAAGTGTAATATGTTTGGAATGAGAGATCATATTTCCTTTACTTAATGACATTTGTAATCCTGAAATGGAGAACCGTCCAATGATTTCATCTCTAATTAATATATATTAAAATTGATAATGATTAAACCTATAGGAGAGCAATTGATTTACTGCACTATATGATTACTGGATGATTTTTGTGACTATTGTATGAGGAGTTTATTCACTGAAGTGAGTGTAAGATTATTCTATTTCGGCTGTTCCACTCTGTATAAGGACCTTGAAAAGGAACAAGATGTCCGTAGCAATAGAACAAAATAGTGTCGAACCCAAACGAACAAGGTTTGTTGTTTCCCCATGGGGTCTAGAGCTAGAGGATGGTAGTCCAATGCAGAGCTGATAGACCAGGTCCAAGGTTCTTTCTCGGAACAGTTTCTTCTGTGTGAGGCAGTGGTGGCTTAGCGTTTAAGGCGATGGCTTACTGATCCAAAGGTCAGCGGTTTAATTCCCACTATCACCAATGTTGGGCCCTTGCAGTTATTCATTCAAAATGATAATTGTAAGTCGCTCTGGATAAGAGTTTCTGCCAAATGCTGTAAATTATTGATTGTATGCTTTTCTTTTGCTAAAGGTTAAATAAACACCTGAAAAATGAATTTGAATCTCCTGCGTCATGAACTGGACACTTTTTGCCACAACAATTTAAAGAGTCTTCTTTTACGGTTTGTGTTTTTACACCAGAGCAACAGATGTCATGTTGCGCTCCGGAGCAAGACGCCAACTGGATGTGAAATGTGTTTTTAAAGCTTTGGAGCCTGGAGAGTCGTCACGCTAGTCCTTTAAAACAAAGTCGTTACTGTCTCTGTGAAGGTCAATAAAAAGAGACGTCTCATACTTTTATAATCTTCTTATCTCTGAGAGTTATTGGACTTGGCACTGGGCCAGGAAGTACAAGCAAAGGTTTCAGAAGACATTACACTGTGTAAGTTTAAAAAAAAAATTAATAATTGTTAGACGTATATCAAGCTGAGAGGTATATAGGGTGGCACCTGTGTTTTGCTTTTATTATTATTATTATTATTTTTAGAGTTATATTTTTACATTTACGTTTACAGCATTTAGCAGACGCTCTTATCCAGAGCGACTTACAGAAATGCTTTAAAGTCACTATCAGTGAAAATATTCTTATACTGGTTCATCAGGACACAGACTAAGTATAGCATCAGTCAAGAGCTCAGTGGATAGGTGTTGTGTGCAGGAATTTTATTTTATTTTATTTATTTATTTTTTTGTTTTTGTGTGTGTGTGTGTGTGTGTGTTTGTGTGTATAAAAACAGTGCTAGTCTAAGTACCACTGAAAAAGGTAGGTTTTCAGCCGTTGTTTGAAGATACCCAGTGACTCAGCTGCCTGAACATCCAGAGGAAGTTCATTCCACCACCTTGGAGCCAAAACAGAGAAGAGTTTAGACGCATTTCTCCCTTGACCCTTGGTAGAAGGAGGGACCAGTCGAGCAATGCTAGAGGATCTGAGAGAACGCGGTGCTGTGCGGGGTGTGATAAGTGCTTTGAGGTAGGAGGGTGCGGGTCCATTT
>JAOUQZ010070247.1:0-18642 GCA_028564935.1 Neosilurus hyrtlii
ATGGTTGTGTGACTGTTGGCCCTGCGATGGCCTGGCGAGCTGTCCAGGGTGTACCCCGCCCTCGCCCAGAGTCGGCTAAGATGGGCACCAGCCTCCCCGCGACCCTAATTAGTAATAAGTGGCTCAGAAAATGAATGAATGATTATTATTATAATAACACCATCACTAAAATAAACAAACCATAACAAATAAAAATCACTAAATAAACAAACAATTTATAAATAATTATATCTTTTGTAACTGTAACTTTACCACCTCATCTGTGAATATTTAACCTATAAAGCCATTATTATATGTGCCATAAAAAAGCCATTTTATTTTCATACATACATTAGTTTTCAATATATTGTTGTTTATTAAGATAATATTTTAATTTTATTTATTTTATTTGAAATAAATGTATATATAATATACTATATAAAACTGTAGATAAAGAATATAATGCTGCTTTCAATCTCTCTCTCTTTCTCTCTCTTTGCTGAGGTACACATTGGATGCCGGTGATGCTGATCCTCCTGATCAGTTTATCCTTGCCACCGTTGCCGTGGGCCTGCTCATTAGAGACGTGTAGGGTTTGTAGAAGAAATGTTTCAATGTTTTTATTATGTAAAGCTGCTTTGCGATGATGTCAATTGTAAAACAAGCGCTATACAAATAAAAATTAATTGAATTGAACTGAGTCGAAAGTAATGGAAAATACCATGGAAATATGGAAAATGGAAAATAATGGAAAACAAAACAGTATTTATATGGAGACAGAGTTTACCATGATGTACAACATGAGTAAAAATCATCACTAGAAACAGAGGAAGATGAAAGTGTGTGCTTTAAGCCCTGGGTTATGACTGTAATAATTCCTGAAACACGTAGGAATGATGATATTTGTTGTGCTTTGTTCCCCGGTTGCGTATGACACGAGGGTGACGGATGTTCGCTCAGCTGTTCCATAACGGCTTTCACTATTAACTGTGATGAGAAGGAAAGCAATTTTGAAGATGAGGTGCTGCTTAGAACACCGCAGAGCAAATTGGGCATTGCAAACCAACCTTACTGGATCTGTAGAAAAAGAAAGAAAACCCCTGGAGGAGTGTAACAGCAGAAGTGCACAGCAGCTGATGATAGAAATCAGTAAAAGTAAAAAAGAAAAACAAAAGCAGTTATCAAAAATGTAAAAAAAAAAAAATTAAAAACAACAGTTTTATTAGAATCAGAGTTAAAATAAGAGACTCTGAGTCGAAATGGCCACAAAAACATTTTTGTTATCTGAAATAGGGATCTGGACCTTACCCAGGCCCGGTGAGGGCGTTTCTGTGTAGCTTTTGAATGTTCTCCCCATGTTTGTGTGGGTTTCCTCCGAGTACTCCAGTTTTCTCCCACACACATTTAGGCTAAATGGCTGTTCCAAAATGCCCCTGGTGTAAGAATTTGTGCGAATGGCTGTATGTGTATTGGTCCAGTGTTGGCTGAGATAGGCTCATGCCTCCTCATGACCCTAAGAGTACGAGTGAGCGTTTCGGCAAATGAATGAGTGCGAGAAATATGGATCCAAACTTAGTGTGTGTGTGTGTGTGTGTGTGTGTGTGTGTGTGTGTGTGTGTGTGTGTGTGTTTGTATATACATAGCTCACTTTTTGTGTGCGTGGAATGAGGCAAAGGTGAAGCTCTTGCCCTGGTATTCTCCGAAAAACTTGCTGTCCTCAAGCCGAATGTGGTGTACCTCATTGGCCGAGCAGCGGCGGTATGTGCGCTGCCATTGGTCAGCTGAATTTGCTCCTCCTTCTCTGTGGCGCAGGAGAAAATAGACAATACCTTTTATAAAGGTATCACATTAATACCTTTTATCAAGATTCACAACTCAATCCACCAAGAATAACAAACAATAACAGTAATTCTGTGCTGTGTGATCAATCAGTGTTATGTCTTGTTTCTAGCTCCGCCCACACCGTAACCTGATAAATAGTCCAACTAAATTTATTGTCAAAGAAAAAAATTTGTTACCATCTGGAACCATAAACTGGAACTTTGGATCAGAAACTGGAAGAACCGATTTGGAAAATGTTAATTATTCTGACCCCCAGTGCAGCTGACAGGGTTATCACTGTCTATGGCTCTTGGATGTACCCGCCTCATTTTTATACCCCAATCGTGCTCCAGTGTAAACCCAGGGTAAGAAAACACCTCATTGATTCATTTTCTGAAGCGCTTAATCCTAATTAGGGTCGGGGGAGGTTGGTGCCCATCTCAGTCGACTCTGGGTGAGGGCAGTGTACACCCTGGACAGCTTGCCAGGCCATCGCAGGGCAGAAACACGCTGACGGCTATTCAGCCTACTAGTGAAGAAAATTAGGAATGGTTCTTTTACATGCCTCTCAGCACAGACAGTGAGAGACACGGCTTAGGAAACATCTAATATTGTTAAAACAACAGTATCTATGATGCGCACTGACTGTAGATTTGTGGATGGGAGGGTCATGCCTGAGCAGAGAGACACAGGAGCATTTGTTTGGATATTTCCCAGTGTTTGGTTGCCGTTTTTACAGGAGATGACAAATTTTTTCTGACCTTTTTCATAACTTATAAGTTATTTATTGCTGTCAGGGTGTAAAGATAATTTCAACAGTTTGTGTATACAGATAAATTTGACCAAACCCAGCTTTAAGATACAACAGTGTCATTAATCACATACTGGAAATCTTGGATTCAGTATGAGTGGACGTTTGGAAACCATTAAAACCATTAGCTGCTGGTGAAAACCATGGACTGCACTAGGAGATTAAGCAGTTAAATGGTGTTTATGAGGATACGGACCTGTTAAGGGGCTGAAACGCTCCTCCTCGCTGTTTGAAGGTTTCTGAAGGTGCTGTTCTGAAAATCAAACACAGACACTGCAGGCAAATATCCTCATAATCACCCGGTGCTCATAAAATAAATGATAATTTTACAAAAATGCAGCCAAAATAGTTCCTTTTGTTCAGTAAAACTGATTAAGGGCAATTTAGAGTCCCAAGGGGTTTGTTTCCAAGGGGTATCTGAGCCTGGGGTGAACCCACACAGACAGTAAAGGGACATGCACCCAGGGCAAAAACCTCACCGGTTCTGGGTGCCTAGGTAAACATTTTTCGCCTCACTCAGTGTTTGATGGCATCTGTCAATCAAAGGTATTCTTTTGCTGTGATTGATAGTCACTTAAATCATGCCTGAAAGGTCAGCTCTGTTTAACTGTGTACCCGCCCACTATGCAAAATCTCTTTTTGAAATTCTCACTTGAAAAATCTCTCCTGTTATCTCTAATTTCCCTGACTTGCATGACTTTGCATGGTCGGTAGTCACCTTTAGTGTGTATGCCATTTAAAAGTAACATACAAACCATTTACAGTATTTTGTTTATAATTTTTTATACAACTGAGCAGTTGAGGCTTAGGGGCCTCACTCAAGGGCCCAACAGTGCCAGTTTGGAGGTACTGGGGCTTGAACCCCTGACCTTCAGATCAGTAACCGCTGAGCCACCACTACCCTCCTGTTCTAACTCGAGTTATATTCAGGTTTACAGGTGAAGCAGTTTTAGGAGTATTTAGCATCATGGCAAAGCAGCTTTACAAAAATCCGGTTTTACTGTAGATGCCGATCCCTCATGATCAAGCAAGAGAAGACAGTAATGAGGAAAATCTCTCAGACATGACAAGAGAAAGAAATCTCAAGAGGAAGCATAGCATTAATTAGCTACTAATTTAATAGTTCCTACATTCCTAGGTGGAAGATGTGACTGTGTGTGTGTGTGTGTGTGTGTGTGTGTGTGTGTGTGTGTGTTTACTCACTGTCCTCTGGAGGAATGGATTAGTAAGGTAATCAAAGTGGACGTGCCTGGGCACACACAGTTGAGGGCGAGCATGGCGTACTTAAACTCTTCTTCACACACCACATGATCTGTATTACACAGAAAGGAGCAAATAAACAGATTTAAAGGAAAAGAAAACACACACTGGAGGAAAGATTACTATTTTAGTTTCCCAAACAAGGAAACTGCATATCTCTCTAATTTTTAAAAACCTATTAACCAATCAAAATAGAAGCGATATCACAGACCCCCTCACTATGCCGCCATTTTTAGCGTTTTTGATCAGCCGTGTTGCATCATTTGGGCAAAGTAGCTTTATTAGTAAATCATCTGAAGCCTAATATTCCAGATAATTGCTGAAGGACATGCATACTCACTATAAAGGCATCTTCAGCACGCCTTGCACAAATACACGCGTAAACTAGCTTGCAATAACTTCATTAGCATCTTACCTCAGAACATGAAGTTGCGCACACACACACGCACACACATCACAAATGATTAGATAAACACTTTTGGTTGCAAAGGGCAGTATCCTATAGCTGGTCCAGATTTACTCTTCTGTTTAAAAAACCAACAGTCGTGTCCTGATGATGCAAAAACGACACAAACGACACGTTCCACATTCATCCATAATGGACCCGATCGACGTCACAGCCAGGCCTGTGCAGTATTTCCTCTGATGGCAGTAATTGCAGCAAGATTGCTTAATGGCGGATGCTGTGAAATTAGTCTAACCTCGAGTTATCCTGATGTAACATGCGTTTTTCTGATTTGGAATCTGAAATAACAATCTTTTCTCCAGTCTGTTCTAAATCTTGTGTTTATTTTTCCATTAACACAGGCGCAAATAGAACTTCTCAGTGTTTTTTGTTTTTTTTTAACTTCCACCAGCCTGAGAGTCAGAAACAGTGATCGCATCAGAATGATGTCTGATTAAAGTAATGAAAAGAAATAATCAAAAATAAACAAAATTAGAAGGCTAATAAAAAAACCTGCACTGAGATACATGTAAATGATATTCTCCACACGGACGCATGGTATCGCAGTGAGTAGCACATTCACCTCATAGCAAGAAGGTCCTGGGTTTGATTCCCAGGCTCAGTGAGAGCGTTCCTGTGTGGAGTTTACATGTTCTCCCATGCTTGTTTTGGTTTCCTCCAGGTACTCTGGTTTCCTCCCACAGTCCCAAGACATGCACATTAGGCTAACTGGCTGCTCCAAATCGCCTCTAGGTGTGAGTGTGAATGTGTGTGCGTGTGTCTGTTGCACTGTGATGGACTGGCGAGCTGTTCAGGGTATACCAGGCCTTTGCCCAGAGTCACATGCCTTGTCTTGTCACAAGCACAGAAAAAACATGTAGATTTGAGCAAATTCTGTGCAGCGGTTGTTGGAGAATCGTCAGTGCGTCTCCATGGTTCAGGCTAATTGCATGCAAAATTAGAAAGAAATCCACGTAGCATTTTTATGCTATCGCATTAACAAGGAAAGGTGTAGACGACAGAGCTGGCGAATCTGCCAGCTTCACTTTTGGCAGGAGAATCCTTACAGCTCCTCAGATTTACATGTGAGAGAGATTACGCAGTGTAATCAATACACTGAGAAACTGTCATTTCACACACACAACAAAAATACAGTACATCTGTGCCCTTAGACAGATAGATAGATAGGTAGATAGATAGACAGATAGATAGATAGATAGATGGAGAGATGGATAGATGGAGAGATGGATAGATAGATAGATAGAAAGATTGATAGAAAGATTGATAGATAGATAGATAGATAGATAGATAGATAGAAAGATTGATGGATAGAAAGATTGATAGATGGATAGATGGAGAGATGGATAGATGGATAGATGATAGATAGATAGATAGATAGATTGATAGATAGAGAGATGATAGATTGATAGATAGAGAGGTAGATAGATAGATTGATAGATAGATAGATAGATAGAAGATAGATAGATGATAGATAGATGATAGATTGATGATAGATTGATAGATAGATGATAGATAGATAGATAGATAGATAGAAAGAAAGATTGATATATAGATAGATAGATAGATAGATACTTTATAAATCCCAGAGGCCAATTCACAGTTTCCAACAGTATTCAAAGTAAACACACAAACTTAAGGTATAAGAAACAAACTTAAGTAAAAGGCAAATATAGTCAAATTAAAAATAAATAAATAACGTTGAGTCAGACATAATAACGATCTAAGAATTTAAGACAAACATAGTAAAACTTAAAAGTAAAATAATTGTAGGTAATTGTGGGTAAAAATGTCTCCTCGTGATTAATTTCAGCATTAATATCTCCTACAGTACCTGAAACATCCTCATCCACCAGTTGTTCTATTTATAGATTTACAAAAAAGTACACAGCATTCAGTCCTTCACCCTTTCACATAAAAATACACCAACTCCTATTAAATACTTCTTAATGTTCCACTAGTTTACCACTTCAGCAGGAAGTTGCATTAACCAGATTATCCAGAGGATCACAGGGTGATCACGAGCTAAGAATGATCCGCCTCATAGCAAGAAGGTCCTACTCTGGTTTCCTCCCACAGTCCAAAGACATGCTCTTTAGGCTAATTATCTGTTCTTAGATATCTGTTCTTAATTGTCCTTGGGTGTGTGTGTTGCCCTATGATGGACTGGTGAGCTGTTCCGGGCATACTCTGTCTTCGCCCAGTGTCGGCTGAGATAGGCTTCACCCTCCCTGCAACCCTAGTAGGATTAAGTCAATGAGTCAAACTCATTTCCACTGAGGGCCAAGTCACTAAATTTGTAGTTCAAAGAGGGCTGAACAATCACTCAACATCCATTTCAAAAAGGGCAACCATGAATTCTGCATGGCAAAATTATTAAATTAGACATTTGTCCACTTTTCCTTTATTTACTTTTCGTTCTTAACAATGTCTGACAGCAACGAGCTAGCATGAAACCTTGCTTGAGTCATGAATGATGCAAGCTGTTGACTTGAAATAGGCTACTGCCACCTAGTGGAAGGATGATGATATACGGTTCATGGTAACGGTTGATGCAAAGTTTGTATGAAAATCATAGTCTTTAAAAGCTCTCGTAAGTTGGCCAGCCAGATTTGCCTGTGGGCCTTAAGTTTAAAACCTGTGGATTAAGCGGTTTGGCAGATGGGTGGGTAACATGATAAAACAAACATCTGTGTAGAGGTTCACCAATTTGCAAAATAACTGCATCTACTATGTATGAAAAGCAGCTTGCATCTGTCATTAACGCTGGCTGTAAAATGACCTCCGTCCCTTCTTGCACTTCAGTGCTTCTGATGACTATGCTCTAAAACCGCTCTGTACACACACACACACAAATATACACACAAACACACACCAGCAGCCTATTTCCTTCGTCACTAATCGAACAAGTGTAAGATACAGATTCAAAGAAAAAAATGGAAACAGGGGAAAAAGCATTTATATACACGTAGATCTTAATACTGCATTGTATGAAAAAAGAGGCCTGAAGCTACAAAAAGCCAACAAAACAGCTGCAGCAGTAATTACTAAAGCAGCATGAGGGCTTCGCAGGCAGTTCAACTGTAATGAGCAAATATTTACCTCGCGTAGTAATTACAGTCAAATCCATACAGCCATGCTTGAGAAACACGGCGTCTTTTGTGAAGTACCAAGCTTTCAGAATTCTGACCTTGAAGCAAATCTTTTCTTCAAAAAAGCAAAACGCAGGATATTTTTCTGTAAATGGATGAAGCAGGCAGGTTGAATTCCCCAGAGCCATTATTACTGCTGTGAGCACCTGTGGCTTCTTCTTCATCTTCTTCTTTTTGCTTTTCATGGTCAAGCACATTTTTTATTGTGAAGTGAATTTCACCGAGCCACAAGACATGTTACATAATAAACCAGAAGTAAGAATGGTCTTCAGAAAATAGTGATAAAAAGAGAGAAAAGAAGTACGATTGAATAGAAACAGGCCAAACAGAAACAGCCACAAAAATAAAGATGACTAGAACAGAGGGGTTACAGATCACGTTTATAAGAACCAGACTGTGAGATTCACTTTAAACATTAAATCATAAATCATGCTCAGACACATTTGACAAACCTCTTTATCCTACTATTTAGGTTACGAAGAGGCTGGAGCCTATCTCAGCCAAAACGTTGCGATGGCAGGGTATACCCTAAACAGACCACTGCACCGGAGCAACACAATGGACCGTCCTCTCCCCTTTCCTCTTCACCCGCTACACAATGGACTTCAGCTACTGCACAGAGACCTGCCACCTTCAGAAGTTTTCTGATGACTCTGCTATAGTCGGATGTATCAGTGGATGCGATGAAATGGAATATCGGGCTGCTGTGGATTTCTTCATCACATGATGTGAGCAGAATATTCTGCAGCTTAATGCAACAAAGATCAAGGAACTGATTGTGGATTTCAGGAGATCCAAAACACCAGCGGCCCCTGTTTCCATCCAGGGCGTCAATGTGGAAACGGTGAAGGATTAAAAATACCTTGGAGTTCATATTGACAATAAACTCGACTGGGTTAAAAACACTACTGCACTTTACAAGAATGGTCAGAGCCGTCTATATTTTTTGAGGCGGTTATGGTTGTTTAATATCTGCCAAACACTGCTTAGGATGCTTTACAAGTCTGTTGTGGCCAGCATGTTGTGTATCCTTTATGCTGTTGCATGCTGGGGCAGCAGGCTAAGGGTTGCAGATGCCAACAGACCAAACAAACTGATCTGCAAGGCCAGTAACATTGTGGGATGGAGATGGACTCTCTGACAGTAGTGTCGGAGAGGCGAATGTTGCCAAAAATAAGGATGATTCTGAACAATACCTCCCACCCGCTTCACAACGTGCTGATCAGTCACAGGAGCACGTTCAGTGAGAGACTGATACCACCTAAATATATCAGTGAACTACACAGGAAATCATTCCTACCTGTGACCATTAAACTGTACAAATCCTCCATATAGCAACAATATCCACTGTTATACATTTACATTTTGCACTACATTTACATTCTACTGTTTATCATATTGATTCATTCTGTATCTGTTTATATAGATATTAGTAACTTCTAATTTTAGACTTTCATATATATCTATTTCCAATTGTAATACTTCCTCTAAGTTATATTATTATTATTATTACTGTATAAAGGTTTATTTTTTACATTTCATTGTTAATTTGTATTCTAGCTTTGTTTGCTGTATTGCTTAAGTTTGTGCAGTTGTTGTTGCTTTTTTATTTCACAGCTGCTCTACTTGTACACCCAAGCATATGACACATAAATTCTTGAATTCTTGAATCTTGAAAGACTTTGCCAATCCTTATGCTCCTTCAGGGTGTATCCAGAAGCCTATCATTTTTCAAGACACCGCATTAAGTTTTCATGGATTTATTTGCGCTTTGAATTTCCATAAACCCAGGGAGTCTCCTCTATTAAGCTGTTTGCTCAATTGAACATCTAATGAATCACACATGGTTTCATTTTCCCAGAGTAAATTTGTTCTACATAATTTTATTATTTTATTTTCTTTTTATTATTTCTACAGAAAAACACAGGCCCTACCGGCAACCAAACATAAAAAGATCAAGCAAAAAGTCAGAGACACTAACAAGTCAAGCTCCAAGTCAAGCTACGGGTGCAAACATGATGTAAATATATAAAGAAACTTGTGATTTTTAAAATAATTGCAAGTTTTCTAAGAAAGACATAGATGATCACATGTTTGTGCTGTCCTAAAAATCCACAGCTAAGAATGAGTGAATTTCTTGGATATTATAGTTAAAATCATTAATATAATAAATATATATAATACAGTAATGTTTTTTGATGTAATAAAATACTGCAGGTGTGATAGTGAACTGAAGTAGGAAGCAAGTGCATAAGCTCAGTATAACGTGTATCAGGAGCTCAAATTGAAAGCACACTAGTGTAATCCATACAAGACCCTTAACCCGAGCAAAATCGAAACCAATTTTGAAACCAGATCAAACAGGAAAACAAGAAGACAATGCTCGGAAATATTTAATATAACAAGGGTCATCAGAGTCTGCATGGTGGTCTAGTGGTTGTCATGTCTGCCTCACAGCAAGAAGGTCCTGTGTTCAAGACTCAGACTTTCTGTGCGCCGTTTGTATGTTCTCCCGAGCTTGCATGGGTTTTCTCTGGGTATTCTGGTTTTCTCCCACAGTCCAAAGACATGCACATTAGGCTAATTGGAACAGCTCGCCAGAGTATCACAGAGCTACACTTAACCCGCTTTCGCCCAGTGTTGGCTCAGATAGGCACTAGCCGCCCTGTGACCCTAGTAGTTAAGTGGTTTGGCAAATGAGTAAGTGAATGATGAGAGAGTCATCAGGAGATGACATATTTCCCTGGCCACAAATGGTTTTCGAGTTTTGGCCTGAAAATGTATCTAGCCATATTTTTTTATGTTAAATTGTTTGCCATGGAAACCGAAAAACAGTAGAAATCCCAAAATATCAAATGGCACAACTACACTGCCAAGTTTGATGAAGAAATCTCAGACGGTTTTTGAGTTCTTGGCCGGAACTGAAATGATTACAGACGGACGGATGGTCAGGTAAGGGGAAGGACAGATGGACATAGTGATGACTATATCCCCCTGCATTATATGCTGAGGGATTAAAAGAACTCTGTGATATTATACAGAAACAGCACGATGTGGACAAAAAAAGACAGGAAGAACACATTTGAAGAACAGATTAACGATAGGATGTGAGATGGAGGCTCTACGGAGACGAGTGTAAAAGAAAAGCAGATGGTAAATGAAAAGAAAAAGTAGGAATGTGATAAGCACACAGATTGTGAAACCGGCACAATCTTGAGACTGCTCCTGTTTTTAAGAAACATCCTTTCAGGCCGTGAGCAAACCTCTGAATCTAATAAGAGATAATCAAACATTTGAAAATGTTGCATCCCAAACTGTAATTATTATAACCTGTAATCTCAGTGTTGACGGACTTCATAACATCCTAAACATGCAAAAATAAATCCTTCTCTTTAGGTCAAATTGACTTCCAAACACATTACCATCAGTCTGCTGATATCTTCACTGCCTTCTTTGAGGAGAAGATTAACTAGACATGCTATTCTTTCTGTCCTTTTCTTCGATTATAGCACTACATTTTCACTCCTCCACCTCCACAGGCTTCTCTCTTCTTTCTGCAGAAAACACTCAGCATCCTCTCTCCTTTTCTCTGGGACACATTTCTTCTCTTCCACGATACTCTCAAGGCCTCATTTTGTTCATTATTTCCATCGTGAATGGCTCCATAACATCTGGCCATATTTTGACTGCCTTCAAAACAGCAAGGGTTATTACAATTTCGATATTAGCATCTGCCAAGTGGTATTATTTTGTCTCCAGAGCTCTTGTCTTGTTGACAGTCGGATGCCTCTTTTTCTTAAGTAGAACAACCTCTAGGACCCCAACTAGTCTGGCTTTAAAGTGACTTACTCCACACCCACCTTGTAGCTGTTACTGAGAATACCGTCATACAACTAGATCAGCCAAATTATCATCTCTCTTGAAGCTTATTGATCTCTCAGCAGCTTCTCACCAAGGCTCTTTTATCCAAACTTGTTTATCTTTATGAGCCCTGGATCTAATGGTCCATCTGTAATAGCTTACTACTCTGAGGGATGCTCATATAAATTGACACAAAGGGGGATCAACATCTGCTCTATGCAGACTCTCCAATGGAGTCCCACAAGCCTCAGTGCTTGGTCCTGTTTTATTACACCTTTAAATTCCCATATGGTCTTTCATAAAGCTGATGATACTTGACTCATTGTCTCCTTTCCCCTGTAGACAGCCAATCTTTGACTCTGATCTTGAAATATTTGGAGTATATATCCACAAATATTAATTCTTTCATTCATTCGCTGAACCACTTAATCCTAAAAGGTTCACTGGGAGGCTGGTGCCTATGTCAGCTCATTCTGGGCAAAGTTTCATCCTGAACAGCCAGTCTATCACAAGGCAACACACACACACTGCCATTCACACTCACACTTAGGAACAAGCTTAACCCAGTAAATTAGTATGAGTTAACCACTATGGAATTATGTACACCTTTAAAATGCATCCCAAGTCACGATTTCAGGATGCAGTGAGATAATTCATTCATTCATCCATTCATTTTCTGAACTGCTTAATCCTAATTAGGGTCATGGCGCCGATCTCAGCCGACTCTGGGCAAGGGCAGAGTACACCCTGGACAGAGTAGGCCATGTCTTGATGAAAATCAGCAATGGTTCTTTTACATGCCTCCCACCATAGACAGTGAAATATATGGCTGGCATTTGGTAACCCAGTCAGGTACACGGGGGGGTACAACAGTGAGAATCCATTGATAGTGGGGCTTGAACCCCCGACCTTGGGAACAGTAATCCAGCACCCTACCACCGGGCCACCCCTGCCCCTGCCATTCTGAGACATTCTCTTTTCATGCCAATTTGTAATTTTTTTGATCTTGAAGTATTTTATTAATAATGCAAGGCTCAGCATTTAACCCATCAAAAGTGAACACGGACAGCTGTTGGGGTCAGCTGACTTGCTCAAGGGCACTTCAGCTATGAAGGTGGAGGAAGGGGAAGGTGCTGCTCACTCGTCTCACCGCCACCCATTTTTCCTACTGGTGCAGAAATCTAATCAGCGACCCCAATCTCAAACCCGCTTCTCTAGCCATTAGGCCATGCCTGGCCCCTTCATGAAGGTTTGTGCTTTACAACATTAAAAGGATTTGAACATTTCTGACCACCCAGGCCCCTCAGGTGCTTGTTTAATCCCTCATCATTTCAAGAGTGGAATACAATTTGTTTCAAGGGCAGTTCTTCCCCTGCATGCTATTAAATCCCTATAAATGAACCAGAATGCAGTCGGAGACCTTGTTTTCTGCTTCCTCTGGTTCTCTCGTGTAATTTTTCTATTACACTGTTGCCTTCCAAAGGCTCCCTGCAGCTTCCCATCAGCTTTAAAACACTGATGCTTACCTACAAAGCCGAAATAAACCCACTCACAGCTAAAGGCGCTCGTCAACCCCTGTTCAGGATGATATTCCCTTTGAACAACAAGCATGAACAATAAGCATCAATTTGACCCACCACCTTCCCAAAAGGGCACATGAAGGACTGATCACCAGAGTGGTGTCACCAACAGAAAGCTGCTCTTAAGAAAAAAGTTTTTTGCAATATTAAAAAGATCCAGCATAATGCTCACGATATGATTCAAGGTCATAAAGATTCTGGCACTCATAGACCTCATCCACATCTGTTAACATATGACAAAATATGACCTTATCTCATTTTTCAGTTTTTTGGGGTTAGACCACTGTGGCTGTCAGCCCTTGATATTTCATGACTTCATTTTCGGTGGTGGAATCAACTGCTTTTGGCTGTCTGGACAGCTGAGTCAAGGTCTATGTTGAAAAGGTAAAAAAAACTTGAATATCTGCTGTATCTCTCCACTAAACTCTTAAGCACTGAAGCGAGCACTAATTCTGCAGATTAAAAAACCCATTGGACTTTGGTCTGTTTAGTCACTCCTCTCTAATAGAGATTTTGTGAGTGCAGACCATGCCCTAAACCAAATGACATTAAGAGTGATTGCAAAATTGTAAAAAGGAGCCAGAACTCTGGAAGGCTTCTGCTTTGTTCCAGAGAGTTCGGTGTCTCACTAAAGACTCTTAGGTAGGAGACGCAGATTAATGGGGAGGTGATGGATAAGGCTTTCACGACATAAAAAATTTGTTAATAGAAAAAATCCAAAGAGAGTTAGGAAAACAACGGGACATGACCTTTCTCGAAAATGTCTATATCACAGTGTTGTTGAATTCTGCATTCTGACTGGTCATCAGGTAAGACATTAATTCATTTTCTGCAACAGCAGCTTTAATAATAGTTTAACTGGATTACACCAATCAGCCATAACATTAACACCACCTGACTGGTCTATGGTTGGATGTCCATCAATAACATTAATTCCACTATCAAGCTAAAACTGGGCGAGTTAGCATAAGCCAAGGAAATTACCATTTCCAATCTCACACCTGTGGCTTACCTACTCCCAATCAGGGCTACTTCAAGGCTAGAAATTTACTTAGACAGACAACCATGGGCCAGACGAGGCCAATACATGCTTGACCGTTGTCAAGGTAGAAGGCGGGGTTTATTCTATTTCAGGCAGAGTTATTTTTAAACATTTATTTATTGTTCTCGCTAAAGAGTGAAATGCTAACATTTTTTCGAAATGCTAAACTGTTTTAGTCAAACCTAGCATTAGCTGACACGCTTAAGCTCATTCACATAATGTAAGAAAATAAAATAATATGCATAATGAAATAAATGGCTGTAAAACATGATCAAAGTGCAAAGTGATCTAGTGGTTAGCACACCCGCCTCACAGCAAGAATGTCCTGGGATGGAGCCCTGGGCTTGGCGATGGCGTTTCTATGTGAAGTTTGCATGCTCCCCTGTGCTTCTGTGGGTTTACTTGAGGCAACCCACTGGAGCCTATCTCAGCCAACACTAGGGTAAGGCAGGGTACACGCTAAACAACTTACAGCACAGCATAGGACATTCACAGGGCCAACACACACACACACACACGACCATTCACACTCACATCTAGGGGCAATTTGGAACAGCCAATTAGAATTATGTGCATGTCTTTGTATTGTGGGATAAAACCAGACTACCTGGAGGAAACCCAAGCATGGGGAGAGCATGCAAACTCCACACAGAGACACCCTCACCGAGCCCAGGACTCGAACCCAGGACCCGACTTACTGTTAGGTGGCCCTGCTAAGCACTACACCACCGTGCTGTCCCGGAGATATTCCGTGTTCATTAAATGCTGCAAATATAAAGGTAAATCTCCTGGTTTAGTATTAATACTATCATTGTCAGAATTGAATACGATTTCCCTCCACCAGATGGTAAAAACATTTGAGCAAGAACGTGACTAGAACATGTATGCCTGTGGAGATTTTGTCTTTAAAAAGATGTGACCCTTTTGTAACGTGGTTATATATTAATGTGAATATTTCAGTGCAGTGCGCAGTCTGTGTTTCGATTCCGTCAGACAGGCAACATCCCTGTGCCTAATGTTTTAAATATTACTGAATAAATTATGAAACGCAATAACTCGTAAATTAATTCTGTAATACATTCGTGAAATGTTTTCTTGCCTGCAGCTCCAACATTTTTCCCATCAACCCCCAATTGCATTTTTAGCTCTGATGTGATTAAAAGTATGAAATGAAATATTAATCGCTCACTGTCTTCAACGAATAAGGTGTCGTGAAATTCACAGTATAATATCAGATAATAACAAAATAAACGACATCATTCATTCAGATATGACATCATTAGAAAGCTGTTTTAATGTTTATTAAAAGACGAGGGAGACAGAAAGAAGGACGTCAGATAAGGCCATGAGGTTAAACATGGCCTTAATCTCTAAAGTCAGAAACATATCATCCTGTGTTGGAAAGCTTCACGTTGATATTGATTCAATATCGGGTTTCACTGTAATATCGACTTAGAGGGGATTAGTGGCCTCACAATAAAGCAAGCACACACAAGGGAAACGGAACGACATGCAAAATGATACAAAATATTAAACGGATTGGTTTCCTGCCTTTATGAATTTCTGTGGTATAATTTGAAAAATATTAAAAAAAAAAGTGTATCTCCGGTCACAAGTTCATATTAATGCACTCATTCTAATAACTCATTGTTTCCTTTAAAAACAACTTCACACAGGGAGGTGTACGGTGTACGCACCACAAAATCAGACTGGTTATAAACAATAAACATAATTTTTTATTTTAAATTTTTCATTTTGTTGCTGAAGCGCTTAATCCAGTGAAGGTCACGTTGAAGATTGAGTCTCAAAAAATTCAGGCACAATTTGTCCAACATGATCCAAAATTTTCACATTATGAAGGTGGGAATGCATTTGCTGCATCAGAAAGCAGAGGCAAGCTGGATGTGGGTCTGTAATCCTCTTATTACTTCAGATTTGATTTTGTGTGAATTGTGTAGTATGTGAGTTCTTTGGGAACAGGGGGTATCATGTTTACTGCTCAGCTCTGCAGCTATGATATTTAACAGTTTATACAGTTTTGGCCTGAAATAAATCTGGTATTAGGCATAAACGTTGTGTAATAGTTTCTATTCAGGATTTTGCCAAAATCAGTGGGTTTTCTTGACCCGTGCAGTGAATCCGAGTGAGTCAAGTTCAGAGACTTTGTAAGTGGAAGGGTATACAAACTTACACATGCCCTAATTAGTATTTATTTTGTTTTATAACTATAGTTTGCTGTTTATCAACTTCTTCAAATAGTGTTGTAGAGGTTAGCACGTCCGCTTCACAGAAAGAAAGTCCTGGGTTTGATTCCCGGGCACGGCAAGTGTGCACAAACTTATCTATCTTATTTGTGATTAATTTACACAAACACGCACACACACACACACACACACACACACACACACACACGTGCACAGATGCAATATGTAGCCAGAATGAGGCTACAAAATTTTAGAGGAAACACTGATGCTGTGAAACATAACACAATATTTTATCCAGAATGGAGTGAAAATGAAGGATGACCTCATTTCCTTTTTCTCCGGTAGAAGCGAGCGAATCGTGACTCATGGTTTTTACTCTAGCCTGTTTTTGGTACACTGGGGAATCTTTCGTTGTTTTTGCTAATCTTTCTGGGTGGTTTCCTTTTATTTATGTGGAAAAAAGGAAAGCCTCAGGGTGTAACAGTTTATTAAGAAACACACACACACACACACACACACACACACACACACACACACACACACACACACACACACACACACAGTAAGCCTGAGATCAGAGCTAAAGGATAAGAGGACCTCCCTCTGTACATCCTGTTATTTCTGGCCTCCTCCAGTCTGCCTTATTGAGACTGACAGCGCTGTTCGTTTTCTGTTATAGCCAGTGAGTGTCATGAATTTATTATTTACCTCTAATGCATGATCAGATAATCAAAACCAATTAACTACAGTACATACATAAAAACGATCAAAGCACGGAACCACTGAAAAGCTGCCCTTTTTATTCACCAGGACATCCATTGGGTACAATCTAAATAAATAAAGAAATAAGGGCGGCTCGGTGGTGTAGTGGTTAGCACATTCACCTCACAGCAAGAAGGTCCTGGGTTAAAGTCCGGGCTCTGCGAGGGTGCTTTTGAGTAGAGTTTGCATGTCCTCCCTGTGCTTGCGTGGGTTTTTTCCGGGTGCTCCGGTTTCCACTCACAGCCCAAAGACATGCACATTAGGCTGTGTTTTTGAGACTGATAGCGCTGCTCGTTTTATATAAGGCTCATGGGTTTTCTAAATTGCCCCTGGGTGTAAGTGTGTGTGTGTGTGTTATGCCCTGCAATGGTCTTACAGGTTGTTCAGGGTGTACCCTGTCCTTATCCTATAGTATAATTTAGTCATTCGGCAAATGAATGAATACATGATAAATAAAAACTAGAGGGGCACTCATAAAGTGCAAGGTACATCCGCTAGGAATAAATGGAATATTATAACTTGGCATCATTATAATGAAATGTTTCTAGGGGCATCTGATGAACATTTTTTCTCCACAACAGGTATTTTCCAGGATTTCAGTGATCATGTCCAAAATTTAATGGTCTGCCAGACTGTACTCAAGAAAAAAAAACACATCCAAATCTGTGTATAACATTTTGAGTTATATTGCACACAAACAAACAAACTAGCAAACCAACCCATGTGAAACCATAAACCCCTGGCAGAAGTAAATAGAGGTGTAAGGTACGTCCCCTACTCATCATGGTTCATGTTGGAAATAGGCCCTATATGGGTACTG
Organism: Neosilurus hyrtlii; assembly: GCA_028564935.1. NCBI lineage: Eukaryota > Metazoa > Chordata > Actinopteri > Siluriformes > Plotosidae > Neosilurus > Neosilurus hyrtlii. The sequence goes on from JAOUQZ010070247.1 coordinate 17,756, forward strand.
ATTTTAATTACCCATGTGCTCATTTTACAGTATGTTCCATAGTATGTAGACATGACCAAATTAGCACAAAAATATTTAATAATAATAATAATAATAATAATAATAATAATAATAATAATAATAACAACAACAACAATAATAATAATAATAATAATAATAATAATAATAATATCCCTTTCTCATCTGAAAGATTTATAAGATGGCTTCAGTTTGACATTTGAAGGTCATTCAAGGACAAAAGGTCTCATTTGACAGTCCATATATCATTTCCTATTCATGTTCCATAGTAACGACGAGTCTACCAGAAACCTTGTGGCCTTGCTCTGACCTTCACCTCTGGCCATGGCATACCTAAATCAAATTATCTCTGGGACTCAGGTAGGGTAGAGTCCCCACCAAGTTTGGTGAAAATCAGTGCATGGGTGTGGTCAGGATTTTGTTCAGAGACAAACTGACAATCTCAATCACAAACACCAGCAATTACAATACTGTCGCACCTATCTGAGAGAGGCGGGGTGTGAGAGTGAGAGAGAGGGAGAAAGAGAGAGAGTGAGAGAGCGAGCAAGAAAGAAAGAGGGAGGGAGAGAAAGGGAGAGAGAGAAAGGAAAAGAGAGAGAGAGAGAGAGAGAGAGAGAGAAAGAAAAAAAGAGAGAAAGAGAGAGACAGTGTGTGCGAGAGAGTGAAAGAAAGAGAAAGAGGACCCACAAAAACTCGTCTGATTTCCAAATAATCAGTGTGGGTTGATTACTGACTGCTGGGGAAGAGTCTGCCAAAATGTGAGGATTAGACATGTACTTTCAATCATGTTTTGTAGTCTCACACACACACACACACACACACACACACACACACACACACACACACACACACACACACACACACACACA